>JAODAL010006504.1:0-132960 GCA_025379985.1 Phyllomedusa bahiana | reverse complement strand
TAAATGCCCGGGAAGATATAGTACAAAAAAAAAAAAAACCCTCCTTTTTTCTATTTCACAAAAAAAATAAAAAAAAGAACACATAACACTATGTAAATGTCACGATGCCCGATAACTGCGTAAATAAGCTTTTTCACATGAGTTTACACTCTTTTTACAATGCTTTAGGGATCGTTTTTGGGGCCGCTCTGTCGCCCCCCCGAAGATCTAACAATTAGAAATGGATTCTCACTCTCCCTCGCTAACATGAAGCGACGTTCACATGAGGATCGCAGCTGCATGTTTCAATAGCGCAGCTCCGTTTTGAAAATAATAGCATTCAGTTCTTTTCAAGAGGGAGCCGCTATTGGAAACACCGACGCTCTCTCCGGGAACGGCGCTCCAGTTCAGCGCAGGAGCAGGAGAATCTCACGCAATTTTTAGATCCGTTTGGGACCGACAGAGGGGACCCCGAGACAGACCCCAAAAAGCGCTTGTAACACGGAGTGAAACCCCAGTGAACAAGCCCTAGGGTGGATCCTCGGGTAAACCCCGGGTAGCGTTACTAGCCTAGCCAAAAAAGCGGATGTAAGGGCCCCATTCTTCACCGGCGCCCGCCCAGACTGGAAGGGCTTTGCTGCAGGGAACCCCGGGTCGTTACCCGCAACCAAATACAAGCTGACAGCCGAAACCCAAGGAGTAGGCCACAGGGGGAAGCCGGAACGAACAGCAAATAAAGGATGGCAGGCAGTGGGGCCGACGGCAAGTAGCAAACGAAGTAGACAGGCTGCCAAAAAAGCTAAATCAGCAGAGGGGTAACGAAACAGGAAACAATAGGAACGTACAGCAGAAAGTAACTAGGAATGGACACCAACAACTGGGCGCAGAGAGCAGGAAACGGAATCCCTAAAAAACCCCGCAACACACGCTTGGAAAAAATAAACCTGTTTTTGCGCTGACCCTTTAAATCCGGGAACTGATGTGCCCCGCCCCATGGGGCCTAGGGAGTGATCTCACGGGGAAGACCTGGGAGTCATCCGCCGAGGAGGGAACAGACGGGAAACCCGGTGATACGGGGCGGGAGGAGCCGGAATGAGCGGCACGGGGGCCGCTGGGGACCGGGTAATGACTTTCAGTACCCCCCCCCACCTTAGGCCCCTTCCACTTCAGGGGGCCAAGCCTGGAAAAAAAGGGATGAGTGAAAAGGGGCAGACATTTTCTGAGGCCCCCGGGAATCCTTTAGGACCAAACCCTTACAAACAAAGAGATAATAAATTTTTTTTTCTGGGGCGCTTCATATCCATTTTCTCCCTTCACCCCATAGGGGATCTTTGGTACTTTGGGGGTGTGGCAGGGGAAAACCCCCCTGTGCAATACCATTAAAAAGGGGTTTTGCCACATCTCATTTCATACCTCCTGCATCCCCCCTCTTTGTTCGTGTGCTCAAAAGGGGGCGTGTGTGATTTTTTTGAATTGCATATCATGTGACCCAGCAGGGTGACATCACCAGCCTTTTCTCCTTTGTATCAAAAAAAGGTCTGTTTTTTATAAAGAATTGTAGAGCTGAGAGTAAATTTTTCCTCCCGGCACAAGGGTCTTTGGTTCAATCCCTGCAGGAACCAAACCTTTATTTTTTTTTTTCTCTTATCCCAAAACACATCCCATTTAGGTTTTCTTTTTTTTTTTTATTTGCACTGCTTGCTAATTGGCTAAGGAGTACGAGACAGGGATAGAGTGACAGCACCGGGGGGGGGGAAACACTAGTACTGCCTAAGGAGAAGGATGTCCCGACCAGGACTGAGGGGGCTCTCAACCCGGGGCGATCCCCTGGAGACGAGCTGTAACAAAGAATCCTAAAGGGGCAACTAAAACGAAAAAAGTGCAGAATTTTTAATAATAATAATGAATGGTGAAAATGTTTATTATTTCATTTGCAAGCTTCCCACGTCAATTTTACTTCGTGGCAAAACCCCTTTAAGAATCAGAGGCTTTAGAAGAGATACATGAAACAAATTGGGTATGCTAAGGGAGGGAGGTAAGCAGAGTTTGTAGGATACCGGGTTGATTCGTTGTAGGATGGAGAAAAGACCAAGGTAGCGTGGAGCAAACTTCAAGCTTGGTACTCGGAGACGGATATGCTTGGAGGAGAGCAAAACTTTATCTCCAGGCTGTAAAATGGGAGCTGCTCTATGTCTCTTATCAGCTTTTTTCTTAAATCGGACAGAGGATTGAAGCAGGTTTTGATGGACAAGCTGCCAGGTTTGTAGGAAGTCGCGTACTTGAACATCGGCTGACGGAATGTCCGAGGAAATCGTGAGTGGCAGAGAAAGAAGAGGATGCTGGCCGACAACCACGTAAAAAGGAGACTTCCCGAAGGATTTGCTAGGATGGTTATTGTACGCGAACTAAGCCCAGGGAAATAGAGAACCCCAGTCATCTTGACGGGCGGAAGCAAATTGGCGCAGGAAATTCACCAGGATCTGTTTGACTCGTTCTACTTGGCCATTGGACTGAGGGTGGAAGGCTGATGACAAGTCCAGTTTAATTTGCAGAAGGGAAGAACAGAAGGCACGCCAGAAGCGAGAGGTGAACTGTACTCCTCTATCCGAAACGATGTTGGCAGGCATCCCGTGCAGATGAAAGATGTGTTGCAAGAACAAGGTGGCCAGCTGTGGAGCCGATGGAAAGTCTGGCAGCGGCGTGAAATGCGCCATTTTGGAAAAACAGTCCACCAAGACCCAGATAACTGAACATCCATAGGAGGATGGAAGGTCCGTCAAGAAGTCCATCGCAATGTGAGTCCATGGTGCTTCTGGTACTGGGAAGGGTAACAGGAAACCAGCAGGTCACAGATGGGAGTTCTTATTCCGGGCGCAGCTGGGACAAGCGGCCACAAAGTCTTTAACGTCCTGCGCGAGGGAGGGCCACCAGTAATGGACTTACGGTTCCCCCAGTGGCCGATGACCCAAGATGCATGACCACAGGACAGAATCCGCCTCCTTAGTGCAGAACGCACAAAGGTCCTACAGGAAGGGATCTCTCACAGCCTTATGGGTGCAGCAAGGACGAGACGGTCAGGAGAATGAGATATCGGGGATCCGGTGCAGAATCGGCGGCATCCAAGGCCCTGGATAGTGCGTCCACCTTGATGCTCTTGGCAGCCGGTCGAAAGTGCAGGTTAAAGTCGAACCGGAAGAAGAATAAGGTCCATGTAGATGGTAATAGGATGAAGAGCACCCTCCAAAAGATGTCACCATTCCTCCAAGGCCAGTACTAGGTACTAGAGAAAAGCCCACAGGAACCAAACTTGTCCTTGACGGACTTCTGGAGAAGAACAGCCAAACATGAAATAAACAATAGTTGCTGTGGTGGGAAGGGGTAACATAATTGGTATTGCCAATATAAGAACAAGTTATTTATCCCATGTGGTGTGCAACATAAAAACACTAACGGCAGAACTGCAAATATTTCGCTATATTGCCTCAGAGAAAAAAAGAATAAAAAAAAAAAAAAGGCGCATAAAACCCCAAAATTGAACAAAAAAATTCTAAAAAACCCCCCCCCAATAAAGAGCCATCAACACTTCAATGATGGGAAAAAAACAAAAGTTTTTGGAATATACAAACAAAACATAATTTTAAAAAAAAAAAAAAATGTAATCTCTCTAAGCAGTAAAACCCCAAAAAAACATAAAATTTTAATTTTTAAGAAGCCAACTGCACTTTAAACCCATCACATGCTGTATAGGGGCTAGAGATTAGAAGTTTACTACTTTTCGATAACAATTTAATAATTTTAGGATATTTGCTCAATGTTTTTTTTACGTTTATTTTGGCATTTGATTACATGCACCTAAAACGTCACTTTACTGATGTCTATGCAGCACATACAGTACTACCAGAATTACCCAGTTTTACACGGGTCTATTTTGTTCAACTGCTTGCATGTGGTTTAAAACTTTTTTTGCTACTGGTCAGCCTGGAGGTGAGCTTGGGTCCGCTGTGGAGTCTCTGCTGCTCGTCTGCCTCTCTGAGACTGCAGTCGTACCTCAGTTTGCTGGGAGGTTATAGCAGATCACTGTTGGCTTTGAAACATCCGGTCAGCCTGAAGATGGGCTTGGGACTGCTGGGGAGTCTCTGCTGCTCGTCTGACTCACCAAGACTGCAGTCATACCTCAGTTTGCTGGGAGGTTATAGCAGCTCCTGTTGGCTGTGAAACATCCGATCAGCCTGGAGACAAGCTTCGGACTACTGAGGAGTCTGTGCTGCTCGTCTTACTCACTGAGACTGCAGTCGTACCTCAGGCTGCTGAGGAGTTTTAGAAGCTCACTGTCGGCTGTGAACCATTTGGTGCTGATTTGTCCACTCATTTGGCCGTATATAAAAAACAAACCCTATTCATGGTGAGTGCTGTTTTCTTTGTGAATATGTAAAAAATGGTAGGACCTAGAGAGGCGCCAAATGTGGTGCACACACGCATATATATATATATATATATATATATATATAATATTTTATAAAAATACATATATATAAAAATATATATAATGCTGGACAATATTCTCAAAAGAGGTTTAAAGAAATATTTCAGGTCCAAATATAAAATATATTAATAAATATTTAAAATATATATATATATAAATATATTATATTAAATATATATATATATATATATATAAAGTATACTTTTAATGCGGATTTCTCCTGAAACCAGTGTTGTATTTTTTCAGCCTCATTTACACCATACTTGCTAAATCTCCCAAGTCTTCAAAGTAATTGAGGGGCACTTCAGGTCAGTGGTGTTACCAAGGGCTTGACAAGTATATGTTCTGTACGCTTATCCAGTGCTCATAACATAAAACACATGTACAAGCTTGTACAACTTATTGTAATTCACATTGTTTTCCAGTTCACAGTACTGCAGCTAATGCGTTCATATTAACCCCTTCCCACCAGCATGATTTTTAGTGACATGGTTGTTATTTTATATCCCTGCCTTCCAAAAAAACATAACTTTTTTTAATGGTTTGTCTGTGTAAATGTATCGGCATTTTTTTGCAAGACAGGTTGTGTTTGCTAATGGTACAAAATAATGTATTGGAAACCTTCCAACAATTGTTTGTGAGGGAGAATGGGAAAAAAAAAGTCATTAAAAGGATATTCTCACTACATAATTTAGCTTCCAACATGTAAGTAAAGGTAAATAAAGACTATTACCAAATACATTGCTCTTCTGGTTTTGCTTCATTTCACAGATAGAACAGTTCTTATCTCTTGCTTGTGTACACAAGCTAGGCTTGTGTATAGCAGTAACTGGGATAGTTACATCACTCCCTGCTGTGTCTTGTCAGCAACACAGGAGCTCGTTCATGTTTCTTACTGACAAACTTTAACCCTTTAGGCCATGTTCACACGGCTTAAAATGGGCCGTATTTCGGTCCGTAATTACGTGCCGAAGTGCGCCAATTACGGGCCGAAAACGGCCCATTCATTACGGTAATTCACAGTTCTCATAGAGAACTATGGATTACGCTGCGGGGAGATAATTGACAGGTCACTTTCTAGCGGCGTATACGCGCCGCTAGCAGTGATTTTCTATGGGCCGGCGAAGCGCCGGCCCCGCCTCACACTCCCCCGCTCTCCCGCCCCGCCCCCGTCCACATGGCGTAATTGCGGGGCGTAATTACGTCCCGCAATTAAGCCGTGTGAACATGGCCTTAGAGTTCTGTAGCCCTAGGGTATGTTCACACGGTGTATTAGGGTGTGTATGGTATGCGCCCTAATACGCCTGGTGTTTTGGAAGCACACGCTTATCAGCGCGTAATTCCAAAGCGGGGGAGAGGGCTACCATCCTGCCCGCCCCATAGACATGCATTGTCAGCGGTATATGATATATGATTTAAACAGTGGGATCCTATGGATGGTGGGTGCCACTACTTGGTATCTGCCAGAGGTATCAGTTTCACACCTATGGTTTTACATCTATGGCATGTAAGCCAGAAACATGGTGTGTACCTGGCCATACAGCTATATACAACAAACAAAAGAGGACGGAATAGAGCAGGAGTCTATACTATATAAGGGAATTCAGTATAAAACCTATGCAGAAAACATAGACGCTTTTTATAGTTGGGCCCTATCGGTGACGGACGCTGCTATCTGTCTAATGTCTGGTATGTATGTTAACCAGAGTCTCTAAACATAGTGGGCCTGATTTATAAAAACTGACTAAGCATAGGACTGTCCTTGTTGCCCATAGCAACCAATCAGAGCTCAGATTTCATTTGGGGACGTTCATACGATAGTATGTTGGCATTGAGAACGCGTTGTTTCCCCCTTGAAAATTTCAGTGAGGAAACCACACGGACTGCCCAAGGCAGTATTTGTCAGTTCTTTGTAGGCACAGACAGTACACACCGAAAAATACTCTAAACGACAATGCTGATTTTACATGGCAGTCTACAGGGAGTGCTCTACAGGCATTTTCGATGTTTATTTAGGGGCGAAATACAACCCAAAATAAGCACCCAAAAACGCAGTGTGAACATACCCTTAAAGAAATGAGAGCTGAGCTCTGATTGGCAACAAGGACAGTCTGACGCTTAGACAGTTTTTATAAATGAGGCCCAATGTGTCCCTAGCTTAAAGCATGTATAACTTTAGCATTTATTTTCCATTCAATCAATGGTTTGACCTGTCACCTATACTGACACGTCTGGTTTAGAACATAAATTTCTATAAAATTATAATTCTGGAGCATCTTTTCCTAGAACTGCATAATGTCATTCTTCTGGTAGTCTTCCCGGAAATATATGGCTAAATTGACATCTGGCTGTACCATTTTTCTTGTCCATAGAGAACCTCCCTACACAGTCTGATACTGTTGGGGTATGTTCAGGTGTGCATTTCACCACGTATTGCGCTTATTGCCACAATTACAATAATCCATAGCTCTTATAGAGAACTATGGATTGCACCTCCCACTCCCCTCCTGCTCGTAGAATACGATCGCATTGTATGCGCGGGGCCCCCGTGCTTTGGGAATACGTGCTGATCAGCGTGACTTCCAAAACACCCGCCATATTGCGGCACATACTGCACGCGCCGCAATTACGCCGTGTGAACATACCATTAGGGGGTGATCACACTGTGTATTTGCGGGGCGTCCTTTGGCATATAATTGTGCTGCAATGCACCTGAAGTATGCCCCGCAAATACGGTAAAATCATAGCATTCTTTGAGTACTATGATTTCACAGCATATTCCCCGTCTTACGTGCTGGAAAAGTGAGGCTGAATGGGAGCCGGGCCAGAGCACTGTGAGAAGTACACTGTGCCGCAGCAGGCATATAGCACGCACAGGTATATGCCGCTATATGCCACGTGAACATACCTTTAGGATATGTTCACATGGCTGATCTGGATGTTGAATTTTTAGTGTCCAAATCAGCATCAAAGCCTTGTCTGAAAAGCACTTCAAAAGTGCCATTTCAGACAAGGTTTTCACTTCTGAAACACCCAGACAAATTAATAGCCAGGACAAACACAGCACCGAAAAATGTGCTTAAAACTGTGCTTAGGTTATGAAGCTCTCCATTGATTCCTATGTGGTTTTTCAACATTGAAAACTCTTCAAGAATTGACATGACACTTTTTAGCGCCTAAAACAATGTCCAAAGAAGTGTGGAAAAACCTAGTCGAGTGTGAACTACAGCGCTGTTTTTCCTAGGAACCAATGAAAACGAACTAGGGACATTTTGGAGGCTTTTTTGACACTGCTTTGGGTGAGGAAACAGACATGTGAACTTACCCTTAGGGCATGTCCCCACTGCACGGGTTTTCGGCCGGTTTCTCAGACGGTTTGTGGTTTTGCAGATCGCCTGAAAAACCGGCCGAAAAGTGGCACAACGGAGCTTCTATGGAAAACCCGTGTAGCAGGCCCCACTGCACGGGTTTTCCGTCCAGCGGTTTTTCCGCTCACAAAACATTCTACAAGCTTAATCTTCTGTCTGGTTTTCAGACGGAGTCTGTGCTTGTGAAGGGGGAGGGCTTAACTCCGCTTATCGCGGAGAAAAGCCGCCCCCCCCCCCCCCCCCGCGGCCGTGGGGACGGCCGCAAAACAGGACAAATACCAGCCGGGTAATCTGACCAATATTTATCCTCTGCCGTGGGAACGCGCCCTTAGGCCTCGTTCACACGGCTTATTTCAGAACATATTTACAACGGATTTCAGATGTAAATACGTTCTGAAATCAGTTGAAAATCAGTTACAAATAAGTGTCACTAAGTGTGGCACGTATTTGTAACTGATTTCCCGACGGATTCACCATCTACAATCATTGTAGGTGGTGAATCCGTCCGGAAATAAATGACATGTGAATTGTTTTTCCGTCCGGATTGCCGTCGTCAATCCGCGGCAGCAATCCGGAACGGAACTACGCGTCGTGTGAACGACGAGCCGTATTTTCTATTGAAATCAATAGAAAAT
Source organism: Phyllomedusa bahiana (assembly GCA_025379985.1). Lineage (NCBI taxonomy): Eukaryota > Metazoa > Chordata > Amphibia > Anura > Hylidae > Phyllomedusa > Phyllomedusa bahiana. Next base: position 124,495 of record JAODAL010006504.1, on the reverse strand, counting down.
AGGCTGTGACTTATTTCGGACGGATTTGCCGACGGATTGACGATCGTCAATCCGTCGGCAAATATGCGGCGAAATAAGCCGTGTGAACGAGGCCTAAAGGTATGTCCCCATCGCATCCAAAAAGGTCGCGTTGATCGGATCCAACACATATCCAACATGCAGCTGCTTGTTTGGATGCGTGTTAGATGCAGCAGGATCGCACCCTATAGTTTATTATAGGGCTCCTGCTATGTCTTTCAGACCAAGAATTGACATGTCAATTCTTGGAACGGATCCGAAAGACGCAATGAGACACATTGGTGATCACTCGTGTGAACGCCGATATGTGATTTACATCACGAGCAATGTAAAATCACACTGCTCATAGACAGTCTAAAAGGACGCATGCATCTAAAAGCATGTAAAAGTATAAGTTCACACGGACCCAACACGCCGTTTGAACATACCCTAAGGGTATGTTTACGCGGTGCATTTGCGGGGTGTAATTCAGCACGTAATTGAGCTGCAATACACCTGAAGGAGGGCCTGCAGATACGGTATTTCATAGTGCTCATTGAGAGCTGTGATTACCTGCCATTGTCCGCAGTGCACAGTATGCGGCTGGAGAAAGAAGTGACATGTTACTTCTTCCCGGCGTGAAGACGGGAGTGAGTGAGGCCGTCACAAAGCGCTTTAGAAAAAACACCTGGCATATAGCGGAGCGCACAATAAGCACTTGCCACATAGACATCATCGGAAGAACCGGCGGGATGATCCTTGTACTATTGTCCCGTTCCTGAGATAAGTACAGGTTCCAGAGGTGGGACCCGCACCTATCATACTTTGATGGAATATCCTATTGACATGGCACCAACACCCCTTTAAAGGGGTTTTATCGTTACAAAGATCATGTCTCAGATTATGGGGACAGTAAAAATAAGCATTTTTGTAATTGGGTTGCATTACCTCTGTCACTTGGTTTAGCAGATATCAGCTTTGCTGTAAATCTGTCTTGTATTTCTGCTGTTGCTGGTCAGAACGCCCCCGGGTCGATTCCTGTGCCCTAGACACGCCCCCTGCACTGTGATTGGCTGGCTGACATTTCATTCAGCCTGTTGGGATATGCCCCTAGACAGGAAACGTCATGGCCTCGCCCCCTGCGCTGTGATTGGCTGCCTGCACACTCTGTGTTTACTCCCCTCTGAGCTGTTAAAATCGATAGTGAAACCAGAGTCTGCTGGCTCTATGTACATCTCAGCTCTAGAGGGAAGGATCTGGGCAATTAAATGCCTGTTTAAAGGGCTTTTGCCAAGAGGTTGATTCACCTCCTCACAGGTTCATTTTGAACTTTGAAAAGAAGGCGTTCTGTTCCTCAGATCGAATGCAACCCCCGCCCCCTTTGATGTCATCTGTATTTTTTAAAAAAAAGGGTTTCAACACGGGTTTGCATGGGGGCCTTGTTTTTAAAACAGGGGAATAGGTGATAAAATTGGCAAGCCAAGTTCAAGTCCCATTGTTTTTTTTTTTTGTTTTTTTTTTCTTTTAAAAATTTTTAACTTTGTAAAATATATGTGTAGAAAATCAATAATTTGTTTTTTTTTTTTTTTTAAACTTTTAATTTTTAATTAGAAAAAAGTTGGAAAACATTTAAAGAAAACAAAAAAAAATTTTGCCCATGAAATTTTTTCCTATATCCGTTAATTAAAAAACCCCAATTTATCCCCCAAAGTCTTCCCCCTTTTTTTCTATAAAAATTTTAACCCACACTGAACAGTCCATAAAAGCCCAAACTTTGGGGAAAATCAAAGTTTAAATCGAGTGTGGTTAAATTGTTTAATCCTATTCCAGCCCCCCCCCTACCCCCCCCCCAACTTTTTCCCTGAAAAAAAACCCAACAAATTGGGAAAAAGTATTTCTGATTTTTGCCCTTTTTTTGGGAAAAGGGAAACCCCCCAAAAAATCGCAAAACCCCATAGCAAAATTTAAAGTAACCCCCACTAGAGGGGGAAAATACTTTCAAAATCCATTGAATCCCATCGGAAAATGTATCGTCCCCAATCCCCAATCTGCCCAGCGAGCCACCCAATTTTTCCCTATAGTAGTAATCCGAAGTGGGGAAAAGGGGCCCCATCAACTTCTTGACCCCTTCTCTGAAAAATTTTTTTACAATATAGTTTTTCCATTTACGGAAAAGAATTTTTCTTTTAATGTATCTTATGCATTTCTGCCTAAATTTCCTACCCTTTAATCAAGAGTCTATTATTAATACCTTAGTTTTTCCCTTTTTGGTCGGTACCTTTCTTTTAGCCGTGTCGCAAATTGCCCTTCTTCCCAACTAAAAAATACCGAAGTACCCCTTTTTAGATTTAATAAAGATGGGCCCTCACCCCCCCGGCTTTGGGAATCTGGGAATAGTAAAAAAATACACTCAAGGTTCACTTGGCACCTTTATTTTCCACCCCCTTTTTAATCCCAAGAAAATTTTCCTCCCCCCAATATTTTTTTAACTTGGCATGCCTTCCAATGCAGAAAATTTTGCTTTTTGCATTTTACATTTTTGGACACTCCCTCAGATAGTCCCTGGTGCACTTTTTAAGGGGAAGACCCAAACCTAGGTCCCCTTGTGTGCCAGACGGAAAAACCTTTTTCCCTCCCCAAATTTTTCTTTTAAAATTTTCGGCTTTTAATTTTTCCCCAAACCCTTTCCCCTGATTTTTTTTTTTTGGGACCGGGGTCTTTTTCAACTCCCTTTCCCCAGGAGCAAAAGCATGACCCCTTTAAATTTCTTGGAAAAGAATTTATCCCCATTTTTTTAAAAATTTGAAAGACAAAAGAATCCAGGGGACCTTTTTCCCCCAAATTCGGGGTCCAATCAAATTAAACCAGGTGTTTCTGCCGCTGCTAAAATTTTTTTTTGTTCCCTTTGAAAAAGGGCCCCCAACATTGCCAAAAAAAAAAGGGAAAAAATTTGACCCTCCCTCACCCAAAACCTTTTCCCCCCCTTTCCGCCAAGTCAAAAAATTATTACCCTTACTATGAAAAAAGTCCCCCTATTGCCCCTTTAATATTTTGCTTTTCCACTCTTCAAAAAATTATTTTCTCTCTCTGGGGAAAAAGGAAGGGCTTTTCCCAAAGGGGCCGCTTACTTGGGCCCAAATTTGCTTTTGGGGAGTTGTATTTTTTCCCTTAAATGTTTCCCCAGTGGCAAATGTACCCCTAAGTACTACACTTCGTTCACTGGGGAGGAAGGCCCCCTGCCCGCGGGTGTAAAAATTTACACCAGGTTCTCCGGGCTAGAAATTTGTTCCCCTATTTGAAAAACCGAAAGGATTGGTTCATGGACCCAATCTTTCACAGGGCGCTTTAAAGCGCAAAAATATATAGCCTTTTTGGGGCATGTTTAATCCCCCCCCTGATTTTGGGAAATTCAGTTTTTTATAGGCGTTTCTGGGTTTTTTTGAGTTCCAAGGGAAGGTTTTTGGAGGCCCTGACGGGCAGTCTTTTAAATGCCCCTTATGTTTCAATAATAGCGGTAAGTTCTGCGGGGGAAAAAGGGAGGCGCGCAAAACTTTTCATCTTAAGAAAACGGGCCTACCCAAAAAAGAAATGGGGAGGGGAACTCCCCCTCTTCATTCTCCGTTTTAATTTTGTCTATCAGTGGGTTTATATTTTGAGGTGAAATAAAAAAAAGGAACTCTCCCTCCCACCTTTTTTCCCAAAAAAGTTAGATAAGTTTACACCACCTGAATTTTTTCCCGGAGGGGGCCCCCCCCCCAATTGATTTCCCCAAAAAGAGCAGCTAAATCTTAGAAACATTAATTTTAAAAACCCATCAAAGCCCAACTTGCTCTGGGAAATTCAAAACCCTTTTCCCCAAGGTCCTTGGGGTATACAAAAAAAGAAACCAATCATTGCGAAGCAGCATAATTTAATTTCCTCCCTACCCCCCCTTACCCCTTTAAAAAAGTTCAAAGTTTAAAAGGGATTTTGATTAGGGGCTAAAAAAGGGCTTTGTTGAATAACAAGGGGAGAGGGGGAACCCCTCCCGGCCCCCTTTTGCAATTAATGGGATAAGAGGAATCCGGAGTTTTTCATCAAATTGGGGGTTTCATTATAAATCCCCTCATAAAGGACCGGGAAAATTTCCCCTTTTGATGTTCATTCTTGCCATCACACTAAAAAGCCAGGGCCCAAAATTTGACATTGTAAAATTTGCCTTTTGGGCGTCCACCGCAAAAAGTGCGGGGACAATTTTTTATTACCCAAACGCCCCAAACCGGGGGACTACCCTGGCCCGTTTGATTTGGGTCTGATTTTTTAACGCCCCCGACCCCCCCTTTAATAAAAACCATTTGTTTGGGGAAAAATTTAAACTTGGGAAAGTACTGCTGCGAGTCTTTTTTGCCTTTAAAATTTGGAAAAAAATTTTTATATCCACATTTTTTAATGAAATTGGGCGGTATGACCCCGGGACAATTTTGGTTCCCCCCCCCTCTTTGTGTAACACTCTAATATGGGCCCGAAATTCAAAAAGGGAATCACCATTTTTTGTTTGATTTTTTTCCCTTTTCAAATACTTCTTCAAACACCCCCATTCTTGGCCCGTTTTTTAAAAAAAACCCCCCGTGATTCCGTCCGGACCTGGTCCCTTTATTACAAGGGACCCTTTTTTATTGTGGTTATAATTCCCTTTCACCCTCTATAGGGGATTGGGACACCCTAACTCTTCCCCCGTCAATACTGGAAATTTTGAGCTTGCCAAGAAATTTCCAACCCCGGGACCCGGGAAACCTAAAGCCCTCCCTTAAATTGCCCTAAAACTCCTTAAACCATGTTTATTTACTTGGGGGAATCTGTCTTTTTAGTGCTTCTGGGGTTTTTTAACCCCCCCAAATGGATTACTGTTGCTTTAGCTTCCCCGGGCCCAGTTTGCTAAAAATTTCCCCTGTTTTTTTTCCCAAATTTGAAAAAAAAAAACTTTTTTGTTGATCACAAAAATTTTGTCTAATTTTTCTTCCCAAACCCCTCAAACTCGTCTTTGCTTTCCCCTTTTTTCCTTATCATCTTCCTTTAGAGCCCCAAAAAAAGTCGTATAAGCCCCGGGAAAATTTTGGGGTCTGTTAAAAAGCGGACCCTCGCCTGTTTCTTGATGTGAGCAGTGTATGCCATTATCTTCCCCCCTTAAGAAATCCCTTTAGCCCGGGCCCCCAAAACAAAATGGGTTTTCCCTATGCCTTTCATTTGCCCCCCCAAAACCCCCTTCACCATCCCTTCAATAACTCCAGCATCCCTCCTCCTGCAAAAAGAACCCGGGCCATTCCCCATAGAATATCGGTGCCTCGGGGGAACGAATCCGGGGAATTGTCATGTAAATTTGGGGTGATCAGAGATTACTACTTCTCGAATATCTGATTTCCCCCACTTACCCCCCCAATTTTTTGTTTAGAAAAAAAAAATCGATTTTCCCAACCCGGAATTCTGCGGATTGGAGTAAAAAAGTGGATCCCTCCCCCTGGTTTTCCATGTCTCTATATGTCCATTAAAACCCCAAGCAGCAATCCTTGTGGGAATATATTCTCCCCCTTCCTAATTCCCCGAGTTTTTCCCCGATCTTACCCCCCCCTTTTCCCACTTGCTTTATTACCCCTTAAAAATCCCCCCTACTATTATTTGGGGACTCTCTATCCCAATAACTGCTTTTTTTCTAAAGGGCTGGAAGAAAAACCCTATTTCTTATTGGGCAATGTACAATTTTACACACCAATCTCCCCGAGGGGGGGTCCAAAAGGGGATCTGGCATATTCTGCCCTCCCGCAATAAATGTTGGTCGAAATCACAGAGCATTTTGATTGTCTATTTTTTAGAAACATCATCCCCTTTCCTTTTTATCTACCCCTGGAGATCCCGCCACTTCGCTAACCCACTTTTCTGATTTGGCCATGTCTTCGGCCTTTAGATGTGTTTCCTGTAACAATACCAATCCCCTTTAAGTTTTTTCAAATGCCTTTAAAAAAAAATTTCCCCTTTTGGGGGAATTTTAACCCCCAACATTCCACAAAATGGGCTTTCATAATTCTAATTTTTGGGGCTTGGGCTTTATATGACCTAAATCAATGTACCCCTATTCCCCCCCCCTATTCCACTGTCCCCTTTTTGGGGGCCTCTTCTCCCCCCTCTCTCCCCCCCTGTCCCACGATAGGGAAAATACTTCACTTTTTCCCAACTTGATTAAAAACCACCCCCCCCCTTGAACCCTATACCCCCCAAGAAAGAATTTAAGATTTGGCCCCCTCTTTTTTCCGACTTGTGAGATTCCCTCCTCTCCCCTGTATAGGGGCCCCCCTGGACCTTCCCCAACCCCTTCTGAAACAAAGTTTTCCCCTCTAAACCGCCCCCAACTTATAATTTAAAGCCAAACTGTACCATTCTGAAATAAAGTACCAACATGACAACTCCCCCCCCCCCCCGCAGGCCCCCGTATGAGGAAATTATGTCCCCTTTAATAAAGTCCTAAAATTTTTTTTTATTTCAAACTAACCCCCCCCACCCAAAAAAATAAACCCCGCCCATTTAAATTCAAAAAGGAATTTTTTAAATCAATTTTCAATTGGGGGAATTTGAAAAACCCTCTTCCCTTAAGATCTTGGGACCGAAGTCAATTTTCCAAAACCCCTTCCCAAAAGAAACGTTAAAAAAACCTTTTTTTAACCCCAAAAATTTTCCCCCTTTAAACTTCCAAAAAAACTTACACCAAAAATAAAAAACCCATTAAATAAATTTTCCTTCAAAAAAAAAACAAAATTAAAATTTTTTAAAATTTTAAATAAAAACTTTTAAAAAAAAAAAATAAAAATCTAAAAACTTCCTTTAAAATTCCCCTTTTTAAATTACCTTAAAATCCCTTTTTTTCCTTTTTTTTTTTCCCCCCTTTTTAAAAAAATTTTTTTTTTAAAATTTTTTTTTTTTTTTTCCCCCCCCCCCCCCCCCCCCCCCCCCCCCCCCCAACCCTATCCCCTCCCCCACCCCCCCTTTTTTTTTTTTTTTTCGGGGGCCCCTTTGGGGAAAAGGCCCCCCCCAACCCTTCCCTACGGTTGGGGCCCCGTCTTTGTGCCCTCTCCACCCTTTCAAGGAGCCGGATCCGCAGCCTTTTAGGTAACTCTTTCGCAGATGGAAAACAGCTCTTTTTTCGATATCGATTCAGACAGGGCCCAATATCCCAATTATTTCTTCCTTTTACCTGTTTTTCCCCGTCTTCCCCCTTATTCCAAATTCTTGTTCTCCCCTTTTAAATCCTTGATTTTTTGAATTTGGGGCAGTTCAGTTTCCCTCCTCTAACGCCGGAAAATTTTTCTTCCCTCTCGTCAATTTTCTGGTTTTTGCATTTTTAAGATCCCCTTGAAAATTGTAGTAGCGAGGCAGAAACCGGGGTCAGCAGCGTAGCTTTAATGTCTGGCAGGAGTATTTTAGCCACTTCCCTGGCTAATTTCTTATAGTCAATCAGGTGCCCCTCGGGGTGTCTCGGACAAATTCATAGGTGTCCCTCCCTTTAATTGGTACGGGGAAGTGCATGGAATGGTGGGCCTTGGGCATTTTGGGGGGGAAAAAACGGGGTTTTGGGTCGGTTTCTGGGCCCCTTTTAGCTCTGTAGACTTTTGCTTTTTCTTTCCCCCCTGGTTTGGGAAAAATGCTCCATAATACCAGTAGTTTTACAAAACCTTTCCAAAAAACCCCTCCTGCAAGCGATTACACTTATGAGTATTTCTACTTCCCTAACAGCTTCACAGTGCTTATACAGGAAGGCCAAAGGGATTTTGTTTTAAAATTTTAAACTTAGCCCGCAGATGGGCTAGGAGCCAAATATGGAGAAGTATGGTCTCTTTTTACACCTTTTCTTTCTTCAAGTGTGAAATAACCCCCGCCCCCCCCCCTTTAGATACAATGCTGTGTGTAAAGGGGTTTAAAACCTCTATACTGGGAGCAAAATGGGAGCGAGGGCTTTTTCATCCCCCCTTTTAAAATCCTTTAGGGAAACCCTTTAACCCCCGCAAAAAAACAGCCCGTGCTTTTCCCACTCCCATTGTGTCACTGGTGGATTTTTAGGGTGCTGTTAAAACCCACTTCCTCTGGCCCGGGCCCTTTTTATCCCCCCCTCTCACAGGGGCTGAGGGCTCACGCCCCAATTTGGGTGGGGTCCGCGGAGATGCTTTAAAATGGCCGCCGCCCCCCTTTGGGGCCCAAATTTTCCCGGCCACCCCTTTCCCTGTACTGCGGCTCCCTTCACCTCCCCCCGCTCCCCCCGCACCTTGCCAAACCCCTGCTCCTTTACTTCTTTTCCCCCTGCCGGCCTCCCCTAACCCCCCCCTCTTGTGCGGCCCCCACCTCCCGTTTGGGGGGAAAGCTTCCTCCACCCCGGGCTCCCGGGGAGGGGTACCCCGCGAAATTTTCTCCCCCCGTTCCCTTTGTGGGCCCCTCCCGGGAACCCCGCAACTAGTTTGCCGGCAGCAACCCCCTCACCCTTTTTTTAAGGCCCGGGGGGGCCGAGAATGCTTCTTTTCTTTCCTTTTGTTCCTTTAATTTTACAGATCCCCCATTTGGGACAGGAGAAACCCCAAATGCTTTCTCACAAACCGTCCGCCTAAAAAGCTTTCTTTAAAATTTTATATAAAACCCACCCAAAGAAAGCTCCCCTTAATTTTAGTGTCCCATCCTCACATTCCCCACCCAAAACACTTCCAAAATTTGAAACAATGCAAATACTTCAGGGTTTAGAATTTAAAATAAGGGGAGCTATGTATGTGTATATATTATCAAATTATAGGGGTTTTACAAATTAAATTTAAAGGGCCTCTTTAAAATTGGGAGAAATTTTTGGGGGGGGGAAAAACCCCTGTGAGGGGACTAGAACTCTAAACCCTTTCATTGTAAAACCAACACTCTACCGCTACACCATCAGCAAAGTCAGTTACAGGTTAAGCAGGTTCTTCTCTCAAAGCTGATGTGCTTCTTCCCCCACTGTTTTCACTCATATCACTGACAGCAAGCAGAGATCTTTACTTGAAGCTGACATTTGTCCTTGTAGTTGAGTAAAGGCCTGTTGTAAGTACAATTTGGTTGAATATCACTAGAACAGAAGTTAAAGCTGCTGGCTTTCAGTGTGTAAACTAAGAGATATAATAGATATAATAGGAGACTTCAATATCCCAATTGACACCCCCCACTCTGCTCCAACAAACTCCTTTCACTCTGTTCTTCCTTTGATCTCTCCCAGTGGACCTCTGGAGCCACTCACAAAGATGGACACACGCTGGACCTCATCTTCACCGGCCTCTGCCCCCTATCTGACTTCTCAAACTCCCCCCACAATCCCATATCTGACCACAATCTGCTCACCTTCTCCACCCCACCGGCTCCTCCTGTCCCACATCTAGTGCACTCCTGCAGGAACTTACAAAACCTCAACCCTCACACTCTCTCTGATTCTCTTACACCTCTTTCTACCATATCCTCATTTAATGACCCAGACGCAGCCACCATTTTCTACAACCACACAATAACCACCATCCTTGACTCAGTCGCTCCCCTCACACACAACAGAACCCGCAAAATCAACAGACAACCCTGGCACACACACTCCACTAAACAGCTGAGGCGAGCTTCCAGAATTGCAGAACGCCGCTGGAAGAAAACTCGCTCCACCGACGACTTTGCCTCATACAAACAATCACTACAAACATTTAAATCTGCACTCACCCTAGCCAAACAGGATTACTTCTCCAATCTCATATCCTCCCTGTCTCATAACCCCAGACAACTTTTTAACACCTTCAACGCTCTCCTCCGCCCACCTGCACCTCCTCTCCAATCTCTCCTCTCAGCAGATGACTTTGCCATTCACTTCCTACACAAGATCAACCTTATCAGAGAAAGCTTCAGCCCCAGTCCCCAGCGCCTTCCTCTATATCTGCACAATGCTCTTCCCCTTAACTTGTTTTCCACTTACACATGATAATCTTTCCTCTCTACTGTCCAAATCCAACCTCACCACCTGTAATCTTGACCCACTGCCATCACACCTTATCCCAGACCTTAGTGCTGCTTTCATCCCAACCCTCACCCATCTTTTCAACTTATCGCTCACCTCAGGCATCTTCCCTTCCTCCTTTAAATATGCTACTGTCACTCCCATCCTTAGAAAACCATCCCTTGATCCCTCCTCTCTGTCCAACTATCGCCCTATCTCACTGCTCCCTTTTGCCTCCAAACTCCTCGAGCAGCAACGTCTACCTTCAACTGTCCTCCCAAACCTCTCCTCCACCTCTCTTCTTGACCCACTACAATCTGGTTTCCGACCCAACCACTCTACCGAAACCGCCCTAACCAAGGTCACCAATGACCTAGCAACTACCAAAGCCTCACGCCAGTACTCTGTCCTTCTCCTTCTAGATCTGTCCTCTGCCTTTGACACTGTCGACCATTCCCTCCTGCTACAAATCCTCTCCTCCCTTGGCATCACGGACTTGGCTCTTTCCTGGATCTCCTCGTACCTCTCTGATCGGACGTTCAGCGTCTCTCATTCTCGCTCCACCTCCTCCCCCCGGCCTCTTGGTGTTGGTGTCCCCCAGGGGTCAGTCCTGGGTCCTTTACTCTTTTCTATCTACACCCTTGGTCTGGGTCAACTCATAGCTTCACATGGCTTTCATTACCACCTGAAATGCTGATGACACCCAGATTTATATCTCCGGCCCAGATGTCACCTCTCTTCTCTCCCGGATCCCAGACTGCCTATCGTCCATTTCCTCCTTTTTCTCCTCCCGTCTCCTACAACTAAATGTGGAGAAAACAGAATTCATCTTTCCACCGTCCCCCTCCATCCCTCCACCTGATCTCTCTTATCACTGTCAATGGCTGTACACTCTCACCTGTTCCGCAAGTCCGCTGCCTTGGGGTAATCCTCGACTCCGCTCTGTCCTTCAAACCACACATCCAAACCCTCACCTCTGCCTGCCGCCTCCACCTGAAAAACATCTCTCGCATCCGCTCGTTCCTCAACTTCGACACCACAAAAATGCTCATCCATGCCCTTGTCATCTCCCCCCTTGACTACTGCAACATCCTTCTCTGTGGCCTCCCATCTAGCACTCTTGCTTCCCTTCAAACCATTCTCAACTCTGCTGCCCGTCTTATCCACCTCTCTCCTCGCTACTCCTCTGCCTCTCCCCCTGTCAATCCCTTCACTGGCTACCAATAGCACAGCAATTCATTTCAAGTTGCTAACAGTGACCTACAAAGGGTCTCCATAACCTCTCCCCTCCATTACATCTCTGCCCTAATCTTTCCCGATCATCTCCCTCACGCAATCTTCCCGCTCCTCCACAGGACCTTCTTCCCCTGCTCCCTCTTATCAGCTCCTCACATAACCGTCTCCAAGACTTCTCTCGCGCTTCCCCCACACTCTGGAACTCACTGCCCCAACACATCAGACTCTCTGCCACTCTCACCAGCTTCAAAAGCAACCTGAAAACCCATTCTTCAGGACTGCCTATAACCTACAATAACCCTGCTGCCACTGTACTACCCCACAAACATGTCTGCCCCTGTCTATTCCCTCCTCCTTGTAGATTGTAAGCCCTCACGGGCAGGGTTCTCTCTCCCCTGTTTCCATGTTATACGTCATTCATTGTCATTATTGTACTCACTTGACATATCATGTATGTGACCCCCTCAAAATGTACAGCGCCATGGAATCAATGGCGCTTTAAAATAAATGTTAATAATAATAATAATAGGTGCTTGCTGCAGCTTGTGGAGCCTCAAGGCTGCAGACATAAGCAGGCAGGAGGCTACAGAGCTGGTATATCCAGACAACCCTCTGCATCCCCTGCTTCAAACAAAATGATGATGTCACAGGTCTTCAGTGGGGGGTGACACGCCTCGTGGGAGGGGAGACACGCCTGCTGAGAGGAAGAACACGCCCCTGGATTTCAAACTCAATCTGAGAAAATTAGCAGAACAGCACGAGCAGCTCAAACGATAACACCCCTTTAATGTCACACAGTGTGTGGGGACAATGGGAACAGCATTCTTAGGGCCTGTCCCCACGGCACAGGTTTTCAGTCAGTTTTACAGACCGTTTTCGGATTTGTAAAGCGACTGTCAACTTTTTACATTGACATTAATAGAAAATCTGTGCAGCAGTCCCCACTGCATGGATTTTCCGTTGGACAGATTTTTAGACTGCCGGTATTCCGAAAAACTTAGAACATGTTCATTCTCCCACCCGGTTTTCAGGCAGAACATGAACATATGAGTGTGAAGGGTGAGGGCTTGAATCTACAAACCGCAGACAAAAGCCATCTCCCTGTGGGACAAAAAAGACAGAATACTGGTTGGAAAATCTGACCGGTATTTGGTCCTTGCCGTGGGGACGCACTCTTAGGGCTGGTTCACACGGCTTATTTTGGGCACGGATTGCAGCCGTATTGCGCGCCGAACTGCGCTGCAATACGGCTGGAATCCGTCCCAGCCATTACGGTAATCCACAGTTCTCATAGAGAACTATGGCTCCCGTCTCTCCGCCCCGCCCGGCGACTCCGCCGGGCGGGGAGAAAGTGACAGGCCCAAGCTTCTGGCGGGATCCGCGCCGTGGATAATGAGGGTCTATGAGGCCGGCGGGGAGCTGGCGTAATTGCAGGCGAAATCCGTCCCGCAATTACGGTGTGAATAAGCCGTGTGAACATAGCCTTAGGGTATGTTCACACAGCCTAAAATGCCGCGTATTTGGGCATGCATTTCGCGCTTTATACGCGGCGAAATGCGTTCCGCAATTACGGTAATTCATAACGGATTACGTGTCGTCTCCCCACACGTACAATACGATCGTATTGTACGCCCGGGGAGAGAACTGACATGTGAATTGTTCAATTCATGTCAATGGGTCAGGCCCTGGCCAGCCCCCCTGTGTGACTTCCAAAGCACACGGCGTATTGCGGCGCTGCAATTACGCCGTGTGAACAAAGCCTTACATTTCCGGGAGGAGTAACAGAGGAATGACAGGTGTTACTCATACATGCCAACTCTCCCGTTTTTGGCGGGGGGGTCCCGCTATTTGGGGTCCCCCCCCCGCCCTCCCGGGGGAGTTGGCATTTCTCCCGCCGCCAGCAGGCGGCGGGGGTCCTTTAAATGGCCGCGGCGCCGGAGTAGCGCTGGTGCGCGACTCTGGCGCCGCCGGTCCGTTCCCACAGGTGGGTGAAGTGGGCGCTGCGCCCGCTTCACCCGCCCGGAACCTCGCTGAGCAGGGAGGAGGCAGGAGGGATCGCTCCCTCCTGCCTCCTCTCCCTGTATGTACGGCGCCGCTGTGCGCCGTACACACATGTCAGCGTCACAGAGGAAGTGACGCGCGGCTGCTCTCACTTCCCCTGTGAAACTGCTGAGGAGATGTCCAGGAGCGGCCGCTCTGCAGGAGCCTGGTGAGGTAAGTGGATTTTTATTATTTTATTTTTATTAGTTTTAGGGGGCACTGTCTGGCTACAATGGGGGCACTGTCTGGCTACAATGGGGGCACTGTCTGGCTACAATGGGGGCAATACCTGGCAACAGAGAGGGCACTACCTGGCTAACAATGGGGGCACTACCTGGCAACAGAGAGGGCACTACCTGGCTAACAATGGGGGGCACTACCTGGCAACAGAGAGGGCACTACCTGGCTACAAGGGGGGGCACTACCTGGCAACAGAGAGGGCACTACCTGGCTAACAATGGGGGCACTACCTGGCAACAGAGAGGGCACTACCTGGCTAACAATGGGGCACTACCTGGCAACAAGAGGGCACTACCTGGCTACAATGGGGGCACTACCTGGCTACTAATGGGAGCACTACCTGGCTACTAATAGGGCACTACCTGGCTACAATGGGGGGCACTACCTGGCTACTAATGGGGGTACTACCTGGCTACTAAAGGTGGTACTACCTGGCTACAATGGGGGCACTACCTGGCTACAATGGGGTCACTACCTGGCTACAATGGGGGGTTCTACCTGGCAACAATGGAGAGCACTACCTGGCTAACAATGGGGGCACTACCTGGCTAACGATGGGGGCACTACCTGGCTAACGATGGGGGCACTACCTTGCTACAGAGGGGGCATCTACCTTGCAACAGAGGAGGCACTACCTGGAAAGCAATGGGGGCACTACCTGGCCAACAGAGAGGGCACTACCTGGCTAACAAGGGGGGCACTACCTGGCAACAAAGAGGGCACTACCTGGCTAACAATGGTGGCACTACCTGGCTACAATGGGGGCACTACCTGGCTAACAATGGGGCACTACCTGGCTACAATGGGGGCACTACTGGCTACAATGGGGGCACTACCTGGCTACTAATGGGGGCACTACCTGCTACTAAAGGGGTACTACCTGGCTACAATGGGGGCACTACCTTGCTACAATGGGGCACTACCTTGGCTACAATGGGGGGTCTACCTGGCAACAATGGAGGCACTACCTGGCTAACAATGGGGGCACTACCTGGCTAACGATGGGGGCACTACCTGGCTAACGATGGGGGCACTACCTTGCTACAGAGGGGGCATCTACCTAGCAACAGGGAGGCACAAACCTGGAAAGCAATGGGGGCACTACCTGGCCAACAGAGGGGGCACAAAACCCGGGTCAAACAATGGGGCACTACCTGGCAACAATGGGGGGCATCTAGCTGGAAAAACAATGGGGGCATCTACCGGGCTAACAATGGGGGCATCTACCTGCCTAACCATGGGGGCATCTACCTGGCTAACAATGGGGGCACTACCTGGCTACAAATTTGGCTCTACCTGGCTACAGAGAGGGCATCTATTTGGCTAAAAGGGAGGCATCTACCTGCCTGTAAGGGCACTACCTGGTTATGGGGGGCAAACTACCTGGCTATAAGGGCATCTACCTGGCTTTCTTCCAAAGCCGTTGTGGAGTAGGTGTGGCTTTTTGAAGGGGCGTGGCATACCGTCAAGATGGGCGTGACCATGCAAATTTTTGCGGCCACTATTGTCTCCTGCTTTTTCATTTTCAAAAGTTGGCAACTATGGTGTTACTTCAGGACAGTAATATGGGGAGTTCCTTGGAGTGAGTGCTTGCTATTCATTACTATTACTCTGGATGTTTCCACTCAGGAATCCTCAATCTGCGGCCCTCCAGCTGGGGAGGAACTAGAACTCCCATCATGCATTTATATACTCCACAACAGTGGGAATGATGGGAGTTGTAGTTCCCCAACCGCTGGAGGGCCGCAGTTTGAGGATTCCTGCTATGTGGTGCTCTTCCCCTTTCTGGCTGCTCCAGGCAGTTGGCCACTGTCTTCCCCTTCAGGAGCAATGTGCTCAGTGCTGGGCAGCTGGTGCCAGGCCTATCCGCTCCACACACCGTGCACTTCCTCTTCCTCAGCAGGGTCCTGCGCGTAGCTGCCCGTGCTACTGCCTGTCCCCAGCTTTTTCCTGAGCACGGTCTATGCTTTCCCTAGAGAAGCGCAGGCACTGCACCCAAAGGCTTGTGGCAGCGGGGGTGTGCCAGCCGCTTCTCGTACTCGGGCACTCCGTGTCTGTGGACCGGCTGCTGAGCGGCACCTCCGCGGGCAGCTGGGGGCCTCATGCTGAAGTCGTGCTGGGAACGGAGTGTTTACAAATTGAAAGGTAAAGGGTCCGGTGCCGCCGCCGCTGAGCCCGGGGCCGCCGTGCCTGAGCCGCCACCAGAGAGTACGGCTGACAGCGGGTTGGGAGCAGCTACGGGTCCTCTCCTTGTCACCTCCGAGGCCGCACATGGGCAATGGTACGTGCCCGGGGGTGTGACAGCTATGGGGCTGCTAAGGTGACATCCCAGGATGTATGGGAGCAGGGGGTGGCGGGGCTATGGCTTTCCCCGGGCGCTGCTGCACCTGTTATCACAGTGTAGGAGGGTGGGAGCCTGGTGCTGCTGCGGCCACTGCCGTGCAGAGCATTGTGGGAAATACCTGTATTAGGTAAAGCTTGTGAGCGGGAGGTGACCAGGGACATATTACACACTGCTGCCTTCTCCGGGGACATGGGCTATCCACACTGTCTGCTGGTTTGTCCAGTTCTTGTGGTTTGGATGTGTTTATTCGTGGTCGCTGTGGTTGGCTGCAGCAGTCACGTGCTACTTCCTGACGTCACCTTACAGATGTGACGGGCGGTGACGTCACGCAGTACACCACTGATGACTGCTGGGGGGGGGGGGGGTGTCCTATCTAATGAAAGGGATTGTCCAGTTCTGTGATATATAGGGTTATGTGATAGAGCGAGAGGAGCTGAGCTCTGATATATAGGGTTATATGATAGAGCGAGAGGAGCTGAACTCTGTGATATATAGGGTTATATGATAGAGCGAGAGGAGCTGAGCTCTGTGATATATAGGGTTATATGATAGAGGAGAGGAGCTGAGCTCTGTGATATATAGGGTTATATGATAGAGGGAGAGGAGCTGAGCTCTGTGATATATAGGGTTATATGATAGGAGAGGAGCTGAGCTCTGTGATATATAGGGTTATATGATAGAAGAGAAGCTGAGCTCTGTGATATATAGGGTTATATGATAGAGAAGAGAAGCTGAGCTCTGTGAAATATAGGGTTATATGATAGAGGAGAGAAGCTGAGTTCTGTGATATATAGGGTTATATGATAGAGGAGAGAAGCTGAGTTCTGTGATATATAGGGTTATATGATAGAGGAGAGAAGCTGAGTTCTGTGATATATAGGGTTATATGATAGAGGAGAGAAGCTGAGCTCTGTGATATATAGGGTTATATGATAGAGGAGAAAAGCTGAGCTCTGTGATATATAGGGTTATATGATAGAGGAGCTGAGCTCTGTGATATATAGGGTTATATGATAGAGGGAGAGAAGCTGAGCTCTGTGATATATAGGGTTATATGATAGAGGGAGAGAAGCTGAGCTCTGTGATATATAGGGTTATATGATAGAGGTAGAGGAGCTGAGCTCTGTGATATATAGGGTTATATGATAGAGGAGAGAAGCTGAGCTCTGTGATATATAGGGTTATATGATAGAGGAGCTGTGCTCTGTGATATATAGGGTTATATGATAGAGGAGCTGTGTTCTGTGATATATAGGGTTATATGATAGAGGAGCTGTGTTCTGTGATATATAGGGCTATATTATATAGGAGAGGAGCTAAGTTCTGTGATGTATAGGTTTGCATAATATGATGCTGAATTGCTAAGTAAAAAGCAAGGTAAATTTTCAGAGGTGAAACTGAAAGTACTGTTGACGCTGATTGACACACGGATACAGGGATAGCTGTCAATCGCTGTATGTGGGAGAGGTAAGCAGGACTCCTATTGTCTCTTAAGGAGTCTGGTCAGTATTTTCTCTACTTTTTAGGGTGTGTTCACATGACATAATTTTACACTTATATTTGGGCGTATCTTGCTCTGAAATACGCCCCAAAATAAGCTTCAAACAATACGTGCCGTCATTATCATGATGCAATTTGCAGCATATGTTTAGAAATTATTTCACTGCCTTGTAAACGCTTGAGGCGTTTACATGAAATCCCCATAGAGACAATAGTGGAGCGAATTTTCGGTGCGTTACCACCTTGATCCACACTTTTCAAAAAATACACTTCAGATATCACCCGCTAATCAGGCATATTTTGTAGGGTAAAATTATGTTGTGTAAACATACCCTCACTCCGGAATCCTGCTCCAAATCATATAAACCTGTATATGACAGAGCCGAGCTCCTCTCCCTCTTTTTACATCGTGCTCTCAGATAGGGCAGGTTCCCTTTAAAGGGGTTGTCTCACTACATTGGTTCATCTTACTTCAGTCCCGTTTTCTTGGGTTCACTTTGAATTCAGGGGCGTGTTTACTGGCTTCTACTAGGCTGCAGTAGAAGCCAGGTCTGTAGCTATAGCAACCAGTGCTGGCAGCCTATCAGGAGAAATGGAACAGGTCTGTAGCTATAGCGACCTGAGGAGCTGATACAGCCCATACAAGAGGGGATATCTAGGAATAGGTAGGACACTGTTAATGGACACATATTGCAAAGTGACTTGTTTTTTCAAGATCTTTAACATCAAAAGCAATCCTTGTAGTGAGACAACCCCTTTAAAGAACAAAAAGAAGATGTGAACCAGGCTTTAAGAGTAAATGTGAGTTATGAAATGTTTCTTTCTCTCACCCACCATATATAGAAGCCAATCTCTACAGGAGCATAAAAACATGTTAGGGCATGTCCCCACGGCATCGGTTTGCGGTTTTGCAAACCGTCTGAAAAACCGGCCGCAAACTAACACACCGGGCCGCTATGGAAAACCCGTGCAGCAGTCCCCACTTTGCATGTCCATGTTCATTCTTCCGTCCGGTTTTCGGATGGTTTATGAAGATCGCAATGTGACGGGGGAGGGCTTTTCTCCGCTAACCGCTGAGAAAAGCCGGCGGCCGTGGGGACGGCACTAAAACATGACAAATAACGGTCGGATAAACCGACCGGTATTTGTCCTCTCCCATGGGGATGAGCCTTTAGGGTATGTTCCCAAGGCAGATCCACTCCCAAAACCACATTCAACCCCCCTCCCCTCCCCTGTTAATTTTCTTTGATTCCTATGTAACACAGTGTTGTTGTTGTTCACACATGTTGAGGTTTTTCCATGTGTTTTCCAAGCTTCTTTGGCCGCTGTTTTGGGCTCTGAAAAATAAGGCTGCGTCCCCACTGCACAGGACAAATACCGGTCGGATTGCAGGCCGGCATTTGTCCTGTTTTGCGGCCGACCCCACGGCAGCGGGGAGGACGGCTTTTCTCTGCGATGAGCGGAGAAAAGCCCTCCCCCGTCACACTGGCAAGCACAGACTCCGAACAGAAGAATGTGCATGTTCAGTGATTTGCGGTCGGACCGTGGGCGGAAAAAACGCCCGACGGAAAACCCGTGCAGAGGGGACTGCTGCACGGGTTTTCCATTGAGCACCATTGTGCTAATTTTCGGCCGGTTTTTCAGGCGGTCTGAAAAACCGCAAACCCGCTGAAAACCTGGGCAGTGGGGACATGCCCTAAATGTCGTTTTAATTCTTGAAGCGTTTTCAATGCTGAAAATCCCAACAGGAATCAATGGAGAGCTTCAAAACCTCAGCATGCTTTTTGGCACGATTCTGCACATTTTTTTGTCCCTGGCTATTAACCAGTATGAGTGTTTCAGAAAAAAAAAAACAGCGATTGAAAACCTCATCCAAAACCTTGTCTGAAAATTACTGCATGGAGGAGCTTTTCAGACGAGGATTTGATGCTCATTTGGAAGGTGAAATATAGCGTCCAAATTAGCCTAGTGAACCTACCCTTAGGGTATGTTGACATGGCTGATTTTGACGCGGTTTTTGGAGCGTTTCCGCTCCCATAACGCTCCCAATTCATGTTCATTGATTCCTATGTAAAACAGCGTTGTAATTCACACACAACAAGGTTTTTATGCGCTTCTTTGGAAGCTGTTTTGGGTGCTGAAAAAGTGTCATGTCAATTCTTGAAACACTTTTAGGTGCGTTTTTGGAACGTTTTTCGCAGCGGTTTTTCACCTGGCTATTTGAGTGGGTGAGAACAGTGTTGAAAAATAAGCCTTATGGTATGTGCAGACGGCGTGTTGGATATGTTTTTGCAATACGTAAAACATATCGCATCAAACGCATCCAAAAATGGACCACAAATTGTGATACATATTTGGATGTGTTTTCTGAACTGCAGAAACCTATCCCTATGGTTTCTATTGCCTTTTCAATGCTTTAAATGCATCAAGAAATAACATGCCTATTCTTTGAATGCATCCGTTTAAAACAATGCAAAAACGTATGTAAAACACGAATGGTCTGAACAATGATGCGTATTTTCCATTGAAATCAATGTAATCACACTTGAACATTGCTAAATACATATTGGGGTCCGTTTTTCACTACGTAAAACATACCCAAATTTGTATTTAACAAACGCTGTGTGAACATCCCCTAATGGTGTGTTATATGGCCATTGCCTTATATGTGAAATACACATGTGTAACATGTAGCGTTCATCCTATTGATAGGAGGCTCTGTTTACAGAACCGTAGATGCCATGATCGTCCCCACATCATTCTTTGGTTCTCCGTTTATCCTACCGTATGTCATGTAAAAAGGTATTCATTGAAGTTATACAAACATAAGGCTTTACTAGGTAGATGTTTCTCATTGTATGCATTTTTGAAAAAGGATAAAAAACACTTGGTAGTCTATGGAGGACTTGTTAGAAAACTGCCTAGCTCTAAGGCTAGGTTCACACGGCTTTAAATTGGACGTATTTCAGTCCGTAATTACGCGCCGTACTGTGCGAATTACGGCTGGAATATGTCCCAGTCATTACGGTAATCCACAGTTCTCATAGAGAACTGTGGATTACGTCTCCGCTCGGCGAATACGCTGAGGGGGGAGATAAGTGACATGTCAATTACCAGCGCCGTATACGCGCCGCTGGTAATGGAAGTCTATGGGCCGGCCCCCCGCTCCCTCCTTCGTCCACTCCACACGGCATAATTGCGGGGCGTAATTACGCCCCGCAAATGAGCCGTGTGAACATAGCCTAAGGGGTTGTTCACACGGTGTTTTGAGATACATAGTTACATAGTATGGTTGAAAAAAGACACGTATCCATCAAGTTCAACCAATTTTTGATCCACGTTGGATCCAAAAAACGCATCCCAAAACGCTGCGTTGATTGGATCACGTGTTTGGATGTGTGTTGGATGCAGCAGGATCGCACCCTATAGTTTAAAACCCCTTAACGACCTTGGGCGTATGAGTACGTCCAGGCCGCTAAGGGCTTTGCAGGGGGATCGCTCCGCGACCCCCCCGCACAGCCGCCGGGTGTTAGCGGCAAATCGCCGCTAACACCCGGCAGTAACAGCGCGCGGCGGGTTGGCTCCGCCCGCTGGCGCGTGTTTAACCCATCAGGCGCCGCGGCAAAGATGGCCGCGGCGTCTGAATTAACGCCGATCGTGCCGCGCACCGATCGGTGCGGTGATCGGCAATCAGCGCAGCTATGCTGCGCCGATCCGATCACCGGGCATTGTGGTGGGGAGCCTTGGGAAGGCTCCCGTCACTTACCCTGGCCGGTTTGCCCCCACTTCCGTCCGCAGACAGGAAGTGGGGAAACCGCCATCTTTGTACACCCTAATGCATTGCCTATGCAATGCATTAGGTTGTATTAACAATCGCGCCACCTAGTGGTCAAGTACCACAGGTGGCCTCAATGTTACAGTAAAAAAAAAAAATAATAAAGTTTTAAAGTACAAAAAAAAAAGTATTAAAAGTTCAAATCACCCCCCTTTCCCCATTTTACAAATAGTCATTAAAATAATAAAAAAGTTACACATATTTGGTATCGCCACGTCCGAAAAAGTCCGATCTATAAAAATATAACATCATTTATCCCGTATGCTGAACACCGTAGAAGAAAAAAAATTCCAAACGCCAAAATTGCGTTTTTTTGGTCATTTTACGTCACTCAAAAAATGGAATAAAAATGATCAAAAAAGTCGCATGCATTCCAAACTGCTAGCAATAAAAAGTGCACTTCAGCCAGCAAAATGCCCCTCACTGACGTCCATAGGTTTTAGTACAAAAAAGTTATTGGTCGCACAAAATGGCGCCGTGGCGCAAATTTCAAAAATAGAAAATGTTTGGAATTTTTTTACGGTACCAAAACATAACGGAAACCCTACATGTTTGGTATTGCCGGATGCGTAACAACCTGAAGAATACAAATAACACATTATATTTCCTGAAGATTGAACGCCGTAAACGCAAAACCCCCGCAAACATGGCGAAAATACATTTTTTTTCACAATTTGTCCCATCTTGAATTTTTTTGCGGTTTCCCAGTATATTCTATAGTATAGTGAATAACACCATTAGAAAGTACATCTGTCCCGCAAAATAAAAGCCTCATGTGTCTATGTAGGTGGAAAAATAAAGACGTTCTGGCTTTCAGACGGCGAGGAGGGAAAAACGAACGTGTCACCAAAAAAAACCGCCGGGTCCTTAAGGGGTTAAATAGGGCTGCTGCTGCATCTTTCGGATCAAGAATTCACATGACAATACTTTGAATAGATCCGAAAGACGCAATGAGACACGCATCGCCAATCACTCATGTGAACGCCGATGCGTCTTTCACAGTAAAAGCAGTGTAAATCACATTGCTATTTATTAGATACGTGTTTGGTTCCGTTTAGGGTCCAACAGACAGATCCAAACACATATCTAAAAGTGTATGTTCACATGGACTCAATAGTGAGTGTGAACAGACCCTAGGGCTTTCTCCTGTATGAAAACTGTCCAGATCTAAGACTTTCCTTGTTGCCCATAGCAACCAGAGCTCCCCTTTCATTTCATATAGAGCTCTGAAAAAAGGAAAGGGGAGCTATGGTTGCTATGGGCAACAAAGACAGTCTTAGATCTGATAAACTTGTATCGGGACCAGCGACTTGCAGTGCGAATAATATGCAAAAATTTATTAAAGTGCTAACAAATCCACATACATGGAAGGTACAAAACAAATAAAAAACCGACTTGTTTTGGGTACTACATCGCACCCTTGTTCACGGAGGTCCATGTGCATAATTATCAGCGTTTAATGGTGCGTGCAAATCACTTCCTTGAAGACTTTACAGTCTTAGATCTGGACAGTTTTCATACATGAGAAAGTTCTAGGGTCTTTTCATCCTTCAAAAAGAAAGTATACGCTCGGCCTGGTACATAAATGTGATGTGAATGGGGCTTTACTGTGATGGGTCTGTTGACCAATCCAAATGGTGACCAACAGGCCTCAGCTGGCCTAGAACCGTCTGTAAGGTGACGTTCACACAGCATTTTTTGGCATAGGCCTTGTCAGCGCTAAAAATGTGGTGTTTCCTCATTGAAACTGGCAGGCGTGGAATTTCAATGAGCAAACAACCTGGACTGCTCGAGGTGGATTTCTGCCTCCCATATTCTCTTATTATTGGCGCATAAAATACCTCAAAGAATTGACTTGTAGGCGCAGACAGTGCTCGAGTAAAATCAGTGTAATCTGAACAATGATGCTGATTTTACATTGTAGTCAATGGAAAGTGTTGTACAGGCATTTTTGATGCTTACTACACAGAACACCCAAAAATAAGCGCCGTGTGAACAAGCCCTAAAGGTGTGATTAAGGATTCTGTCTCTTTTAGTGCAAGCACAGTGTGGCTGTTTGTGTAGACACTGTTTATTCCCACAGAGAGGGGTTGTGAGCCTGAGTAGGACTGATGTGAGTGTTGTCAGTTCATACACCTCTGCCAGATATGTTGGCGCTATAAATCAGTGAATGATGGGACCCAGCTGCGCTGTTCTAGCACAGGTATGAACATGGCAGAAACATACCAGCTGTGCTGCAGTGTCTACACAATGTTGTTCTGCAGAAGAACAACTCCCCTTTCTACCAGAAAACAATAGTGAAAGCAAAATGTAGGCCTCTTGTGGTGTGACGGTTTTTCGCGGCATCTCCAGTCAATATACACATTTTTGCTGTGGTCATATGATTGGGTTATATAAGGTAAATATCAGGCTGGGTTCACACTGGGCTAGCGCTCGCTTCAAGCAGTTTGCTGATTAATGAAGCCTATTTAGATGTGGGAACTGTGCGCCTGAAATCGACTTGAAGAACGCACTTGCTGATCAGTGTGGTTTTCACACGTACAGGCTGCATCGTGCTCAAAACCCCACTGGCCTGAGAGTAAGTGTCCCCTTTAAATTAAAAGGGTATCCCAGTACACAGAACTTCTATTAAAAGTATTGGGTACAAAGTAAAAATCTTCCATGTATAGTAATTAAATATTTTCAGTAATTTCCTACATAATCACTCAACAATTATGAGATCAAAATGTGATGTTTCTCGCTTGTTGACAAGTGATCCGACCAGTAGTTCGGTTCCAGCTTTCTGGTAAGGCATGCTCAGTTCCAGGAAGACGAGCTGTGTGTCTGTAAGGCCCTGTTCACACGGCGGATTGGGGCGCGGTTTTGGCCGCAGGTTCCGACGCGGTTTCCATGGCCAAAACCGCGCCCAGTTTGTTAACATGGTTTCCTGTGGGAAACCGCGCTAATATTCACACGCCGCGGGTTTGGCCGCGGTTTCGGGGGCGCGGCCAAACCCGCGCGTGTGGAGAACTCTCCTATCAATTCTTGACAGAGAGTGCTTTGTGCGGTGGGCGCGCGCGGCGCCGCGGGTGGTGCGCGGCTCGTGCCACGGTTTGCCCTCTGCTATTAATATGCATGGGGGCAAACCCTCGGCACAAGCCGCGCCCCACCCGCGCCGAGACCACGCCCAGCGCCCGCGCCGCAAACCCGCGTCGGGAGACGCGAGTTTGTGGCGAGGATCGACGAGGTTTTGGCCGCGGCAAAACCCGCGGCCAAAACCGCTGTGTGAACATGCCTTAAGGGTATGTTCACTTGGCGTATTGAGCTTTTAGATGCGTGTTTGGATCCGTCTGTTGGACCCTAAACGGACCCAAACATGTATCTAATAAATGGCAATGTGATTTACATTGCTTTTACTGTGAAACACGCATCGAGGTTCACACGAGTGATCGCTAATGCGTGTCTGATTGCGTCTTTCAGATCCGTTCCAAGAATTGACATGTATACGCGCCGTGAATAATGAATGTCTATGGAGCTGGCGGGCAGACGAAGCCCACCTGCCCTGCCCCCGCTCCCGAGCACACGGCGTAATTGCGGGCGAAATACATCCCGCCATTATTGCTGTGTGAACATAGCCTAAGTGTTGTTATAAGTAGCTTAGGCAAGATGGCTGCCCCATAATTATATACAGGTAAAAGAACTAAAAAAAAAAACCTCTGATGAGAAAATAAAAACGGCTAAAAAAGATATGGATCAGTGTCTGGTTTTAATTGGTAAAAAGAAACATTTGGTGATAGATTCCCTTTTAAGAATACAAGGGGGTAGGCCAGACACTTTACTGCACAGCAAATGATTGAGCGTGTGTGATTCCAGCATGCCTAGGTCCAGTTTCCCAGCAGATGTCCAAGTACAGTGGTGCTCACCCCAACCCCTCCAGATCATTATCTATGAAGTATGGCCAGTCTTCTATATGTTGCTTACATACATACACACATACTTGGCAGGGCTGTGGAGTCGGTAAGCCAAAGTCCCGACTCCGACTCCTCAATTTCCCCTAACCCCGACTCCGACTCCCTCATACATATAAGATAACTTAATTTAAGCTTTTTATCATCCTTATGATACAATAATCAAGCTATTTAGGTAGAATATAAAATATATTTATTGGATACAACTTTAGAACACAAAAAACTTTATTAAATTGCAAATATGCAAAACGCAGTAAGAGGGAAAAAAAAACAGTTTTCAACAACAACGTCCTGAATAACATTTGTGGAGTCTATGAATTTGTTCTGAGAAAAAGTATTGCCTCCATCAGATCCTCTTTCATAGATGACCTCAAATCTGATCGAATTATTTTAAGGCTAGAGAACACCCTCTCTACACTAACTTGGGTTGGTGGCAAAGCGGTGACCACATGGGCAACATCTCTAAACAATTGGGGTATAAAGGAATTGCCTCTGCACAGTCAGTTTTGATGATGGGTTTTGAACTCTTCTACTTCTTTGAGAGCAAGTGAAAAATTTTGCTGAAATACAGTCAGTCTGTTTGCTGTGGGAGTGGGAATCTTTTTCCCCTGCGGCAACGCTTTGCTGCTCCATGTCATCCAAATACTTTTCAAAGTTAAATCTTCATCTGATGGGGCTGAAGATATGGCAGCGGCACTGGCAAGACCCAATTCCTCTTTTTCTTGGCAGTCCTGTAGCACCCTCAGATCCCCTAAATTTTGCCCTAACTTTTCCCAAAAGTCCAAAAGCTATCTTTTCCTTTAGTAATCTGGGTTGTTTTTTCATTTAAAAAAGCCCAATTAATAGCAAAATGACATTGGGTTTTTCCACAATAAACAGGGCTTGGGGCTTTTCAAAAGAAAATTTTTTTTACCCTAATAAAACATTGTCCTCTTTTTCCTTTTCATTGAAGCGGGAGCAAATGCCATACTGCGAATTAAAGTTCCTCCTCCTTTGGGATAGGCTAAAAAAAAGCAATTCCTTTCAAACTCCTTTTTATGGAAAAAGATTTCCAAAGGAGTTAAAATCCTCAGCTTGTAATTTTTTAGTCACTGTGAAGGGGTGTTGAAGCATTTCTTTTAATTCAGCCACCTGTGTCCATTGACCTTCACTTAATGTCACCTGAGGGTTGGCCATGTCCACAAGAAAGGGTTTCAGCTCAACTAATCGTTCATTCAAAATAAGTACTGCCCCACCGAGGGGCTTGATCTAAAATTTGCCCTTTCCCAGCACTTCTCTTCAAGATAGAATAAATTTTAGGGGTTCGGGCAGCAATAGCCAATTGCCTCACCTTGCCAATCAGAGTTCCGCATGTCCCACTTGCAGACTTCTTTATCGCCAGCTGCAGTGTGTGCCAAAAGCGCATGTGATAAATATGACAGAATTTTGAACCCGCTTCAGCAAGATCTAATTCTAAGTATCATGTTGGCTTTGTTCTGTAGGAATCTTTGTTTGTTCCTCAGTTACAAGATCAGGAACTGTGGCCTTCCATCTCACACATATTTGAATCCAAGTTTTCTTTTTAACTGTTGTTCCACCTCCTTATTCTCATTCATCGTTTAATTGTACGTGTCTTTTAAATTGTTGAAGCATTGTTTTTTTGGTTAAATTTTTAGCAAAAGGGGAAAATCTGTTTCTTTTTTGGAGGGTTTTCATAATTCTGATTGGCCAAAAACATTTTCCAACCTTTAAGAGCGTCCCCCCCATGGTTTTTTGAAACTGGGACGGGTTTTGGGGGTTTTTTATGAGCTTTTTTAAATTGCCCCCTTTTAAAACTGTGCCAGCCGGTCTTGGAAAACAAATTTTTTGTTGTCCCAAACAAATCGAACATTTATAGCAAAATAGTTCACTCTGTGGACGTGTGCAGGCATCCATTTTAAGATATAAAAGCGTCTCTTGAAAATCTTTTTAAGATCTCTTTTTGGGTTTAAAAGGGCTTCTTCAATCACTAATTTTCTAATACTTTCTCTTTCCAGAGAAACACCAAGTTTGCGGGCCATTTCTCCATTAAGAGCTTAAAAGCTGGTCGAGCAAAAAATAAAGGGGTAAAACCGTCCTTCAAAACAAGCTGTATGAGCTGTCTTTTAAACACATCTGCTGTCATTGTTACAGTAATTTTGTCCCTTACAAAATATCTTGTTACTGATGTTTGAGACACTCTTTGTCCTCCTTTGCCTGGCGGGAAGTCTGGGCACTGGTTTTTTGGTGTCACTCTGATCCTTTTTCAGTCACAGATTTGAAAACTTCTGGTGGAACGGGTTTAATGTCTTTTTAGATTGGAAGCCTTGTAGGAGCGTTTTTATCGCTTCCTGAATATGCACTGATTTTGACATAAACAGCATTTTTTCATCTGGGTCACTTACTTACATGACACACAAAATTTTTTTTTATCTTCCGTCAGTGTGGAAAAGCTCAAAGACAGTTGACTTCATAGGAAGCTTCCCTTTGACATTTTATAATAAAAAAATTCGTCCTCAAAATAATTTTGTCCTATGAAAAAAAAAAAGGGATATTGTAAATCTCTGAAAGAATAGCGGGGTATAACTTTGGGTAGAAAATAAAACAAACTTTGCATAAATCAATAGTACAGATATGTCATGACAAATAAAAAGTTTGGGAAAATTTTGTTTTATTAGATATCTTTATGCTGAACTTTTAGTAAACAGGTTTTCTTGGATAAGGGCCTGATGTATGAAAACGGTCTTGGTCTAAAACTTTCTTTGTTGCCCATAGCAACCCCAAACAGAGCTCTGCTTTTAAATTTCTCCACATCACTATATAAAAAGGGGGGCTCTAATTGGTTGCTATGGGCAACAAAAACTCTACACCTAGACAGTTTTCATAATTCAGGCCCTGGGTGTTTTACATCATACTGCTTCACAGTCTACAAAGTGAAACTACTAGAGTGCTTTGGGAACAGCTTTTACAACTACAGTACTTTCTCACATGTGTTTTCTAAATATGAGATGTTTAGAAACAGTTTTCCCCCCTTAAATTCTATGTATAGCATATATAAGCCATCAGAGCGCTAATCTCTCCAAACAAGAGCTCAGAGGAGAAGCAAGAAAACACAAAGAAGCATACAGAGAGAACATATACTGGACAATTGATTTATGCACAGTTTATTGAAAGTTTAGATATGCTAAGAAATTTCTTGCCTTAAAGGTGTTTTCTCAGCACGATGATTCACTGGCTGACAAGCAGTCACTCGTCTCCTCAGGCTGTGGGTGGGGTCTCCAGCAGGGGATTAGCGTATATTAACTTCAAGCCCTTCTTCTGACAGAGCAGGAAATTGTGTTCTCCAAAAACAATTACAGATAAAGTTCAAGCTTTCCAGTCCTCCAGTCACAACACTTGTATACTTTGCTTATGCAGATAATGGTGCTAAACCTTGTAAGTTCACTCAGAACTTTGGTCCCATCATTCCGTGGGGGTGAGGTTCTCCCTCCTCAGCTAATCAGATAACAGGCTTTCTGAAAGCAGGTTACCATAGAAACCTGTGTGCAGTGAGAGACCTGCTGAAAATGTCTATAGTTCAGACTGAAGTAAAATCTACTGACCAAAATATTTACATAATGTTGTCTATAACAGTCCCTTTATTTTAGTAAGCAAACTTCTTTAATCCTGTTTTCCCCTAGCAGATCTGGATGAGTGCAGCCATTCCTTCCCCGTGCTTTTTCCTCTGATCTGTAGCAAGAAGCTTCACAACTGAGCATGTACATAAAGTGCAGCGCACATTATTTCAATTAAGAGCCTAGTGCTTATATAAGAATAGAGCAGACCTTTACAGGACATTTCATTTATTTTCACAAATTCTTATGAAAATATATTCAGCACATACTGCAATGAACTAACTGGACCAATTTATTAAATATTTTGGGAGTCGGAGTCGGTCAATTTTACTCCGACTCCACCAAAATGGGCTCCAACTCCGACTCTCCGACTCCACAGCCCTGAAACTTGGGACCACTTTAGATAACCTTGACTTCAATCTCCCTTTTGTTTGTACAAAGCACAATGCCTTTTACAGGAATGTTTATTTTCCTGTTATCTTAATGAAATCTGTTTCTAATGTGTTCTCTTCTTCTGTCTGCTCCAGCTAGATAATGCCAGCAGAACGTAAAAATTCATCAAACATGGACGAAAGAGATTCTGCAGGTATTTCCAAAGACAGTTCTGACAAACGGGCAGCCGGTAGCAGGGAGCGAGCTAAAGAGGAGATAAAGGTGGGAAGCAAGAGAGACCCTTCAAGGGTCACAGAAGAGAAGAAGAAGAAAACAGAAGAAGAAAGACGCAAGAAGGAAGACAAGGACAGCAAGAAGAAAGAGGAGGATTCAGGGAGAACTGTGGAGGATGAAAAGCGTGCTCAGGAGGAGGAGAGAAAGAAGCGGGAAGAAGTGCAGAGCCATCAGGAAGAGGCTGCTGCTCTAATTAAGTAAATGCTTTTTTTCGGTCTTCAGATGGGCTAAACATCGTGTAGTTCATTTTGGGGGGGACATTTCCATTTAATTTTTCATTACATTTTTTTTTAAGTAAAAACGTTTTTTTGGGAAAAAAGGTTTTATGGCCATGTCCCGTCATTCTAGGTTTGTGACATTAAACTGCTCGTTAGTCCATCTAGGCATGATAACAGATAGAAGAAAACGTACCTTGTAAATGATCTTGTTCTATTGTGGGAGGTGTCCTGGTGATCCCAGCATATGACTGCCCCGGTCATTCTTTAAGTGACCGCTTCATCCAATCACAGGCGGCAGCGGTCACGTGTTATATCCAGCATGTGACCACTGCAGCCTGTGAATGACTGTGGCGGTCACTTGAAGAATGAACGGGGAAGTCATCTGCTGGGATCACCAGGACAGCCGCAGCAATGGAACAAGAGCGTTTGCCAGGCAGGTTTTCATCTATATTTTTTTATCATACCTTTTTATATTTAATTTTATTAAGTTTTTTTTTTTTTTAATTATCTTTTATTTGCCTATTTTGATACAGGGAGAAAGAAGAAGCACATCAATTGCCCAGGAGTTTGGGGAGAGACTCACCAGAAAAAGCTCCGCAGCAAAAATCAAAATGCTTCTGATCATCGTCCTGAAGAGCACTTTTTCAGCAGGCTGGATTCTAGTCTCAAGAAAAACACTGCCTTTGTGAAGAAAATTAATACCATAACTGAGCAGCAGAGAGATTCTTTGTCCCATGATTTTAATGGCCTTAACCTAAGCAAGTACTTTGAAAAAGCTGCCCTTCAATAGTAAAACAAAATTTGAAAATTTGAGTGAACTGGCCCACTTGTGTTCTCTTTTCCACCAGCGATATGCTGATTTTGCCCAGTCTCTTCTTCAGGTTTGGAAGAAGCACTTTGAAGCCCGCAAAGAAGATAAAACCCCCAACATCACTAAACTGAGAACAGATTTGCGCTTCATTGCCGAACTAACTATAATTGGCATTTTCACTGATAAAGAAGGTCTCTCCTTGATTTATGAACAACTCAAGAACATCATAAATGCTGACCGGGAGTCCCACACTCACGTTTCAGTAGTTATAAGCTTTTGTCGTCACTGTGGTGATGATATTGCTGGCTTGGTTCCAAGGAAAGTGAAATGTGCATCTGAAAAATTTAACCTTAACTTCCCACCTAGTGAGATTATTAACCCAGAGAAGCAGCAACCCTTTCAGAACTTGCTGAAGGAATACTTCACATCTCTAACAAAGCACCTCAAGAGGGACCACCGAGAGCTGCAGAAATAGAAAAGAACGTAGATGGGAGTAAATCTATGTTGTATGGTGGGTCATTTTATTTTTGTAAAGGGTTTGCTTTTTAACCCCTTTTAGCAAATTTTAAGACTATAATAGTCAGGATGGTCCGCAATGAACAGTGTCCGCATGGATTCTGCCACTACATGGAGATTGTGCAGTTGCAGGAGTGAAGAGTCGGCAATATCCACACAATGTGTAACATAAGTTTAAAAAAAACTGACTGGCCAACTCAACTTTTTGCCAAACCTGCAATGACCTTAAAATTGTATTTCACTTGCATAAAAACATTTGTATTTGAAAGGAGACAGAATTGCAAAACTTTTTTTTAGTTGCGCTTTTTGCTATAAAAAAAGAATTTTTGAAAATCAGACGTTTATTTTTTTTCTATTTATTTATCGTTTTTGCTGATATAAAAAAAAGTGTAAAAATGATAGAAAAAGAACACCTATGTGCACACAAGCATTCTGACTTTTGAACCTCCATGTACTAAAAATAAAAAGGAAAATGTGCCTGGTCGGAGAAACTGGTGTTCCTGGCTCTGTCATGAAATGGTTAAAAAGAACTTTCTGGCTGACAGTTCGCGAGGACAGTTTTAGGGGGCCGTTCACACAGCGTTTTGGGATATGATTTTGGATCCGTGTTGGATCTGAAAATCGCATCCCATACGCTATGCGATCGGATCCAACATGACCCTGCGCGCGGATGCTTTTGGCTGCAGCAGGATGCCCCCCTTTTTGTTTAAAATAGGCTCCCGCACTTCGGACCAAAAATTGCATTCATTCTTAGAAAAAACCGAAAACGCAGTGAACACGCATGGCGAGCACTTATGTAAGCGATGCGTGTCTCATTTTAAAAAGTATGTAATCACATTGCTATTTTTTAAATTACCTGTTTGGGGCTTGAAGCGGATCTAAAAATATGTTTACAGGACCCTCAACAGCCGTGTGAAATACCCTAAGGGTAAACTATTGATAAAATTTGGATTCAGAGTTTGCTTGGACAATATTTTGTTCAGATTCTTCCTCTGCTACTTAGTGAGTGTCATAGGGGTTGGATATTGATCACACGTGGGGGGCTTATCATAAGGAGAGGCAGGCAATGTAAAAACCCTTTAAGCTAAGTGTTGCGTTTGGGATTCGTCTGGATACGAATTTTGTCGGCAATCTTGGAAAAACTATACAACTAATCAGCAGCTTTTCTTTAGAAGCCCAACCGAACCGTTCCTACCTGAATCCAAAGCGCAACACTAGAGTTGAGTAAATTGGTAAAGGACAAGCGAGTATGACTGAAACTAAATGAGCTTTGGTGAATAAACTTGATAGATGGGACCCAGAGTTGCATAGTTTACTGTACTAAAATAGCAGGAGTTAAAATCTGGACTGGTGCCATTTATAGCTTTAAAACCGTGTTTTCAGTATCTATTTTCTATCTCAATCTCTCTCAAGCTAAGTTTATTAATAATGCAAGTTTGCTTTTCTTTGGCAGACGAATCCTTCACACAAAGGGAGAGCTGAGTGAAGACAGGCACAAGCAATATGAGGAATTTGCTACGTCCTATCAGAAGTTGTTGGCCAACTCACAATCTCTTGTGTTTTTTAGAGAAAATAGCCAAACCCCCAAAACAAGACAAACCTGTGCCGGAAGGTATGTGATCATGCAGACATACACAACCTTTATCGGCACGGTCATTAACCAGGCATGTCTGAGTGTCTTGTGTTATTTCTCTGTCTGTATTGACTTTAAGGGTTCTAGAGAGATTCAGTGGGGCAAATAGTGTCTGCTGAGTGTTCATGTATTCGGAATGGCAGCATCCATTGTAAATTTGTGATGAGCACAGAAAATGTTTTTAAGGCTATGTTTACACAGCATGGATTTTTTACGGATTCAGTTTTGTTGAATCCGCCGAAAGTGCGACTGTACCCAGAGCGTGAAGGGACAGCAATAAAAAACTGTTTTTATCAAACACACAGATTGGTTATGAAATACACCAGATTTTAAAACCTGCTGGATTGCCGAAGGATTCCCATACATTCAATGTACGGTTTTGACAGGAAATCTGAAAAAAGACTGCGTTTTTTTTTAGCCACATTTCCCCCCCAAACCGCGGGGTCCGCGTTTTAACTTCCGTCGGATTTTGGATGGCATTGTAACACTGCTATGTAGACACCACCTAATATTAAAGTAAGAAAATGTGGGCAAACAGATTCTCTTTCAAGTGTACCTCTGATTCTGTGGTTCAGAAGTTCATATTAATGATTGACCTCTACTCCATCCCTTTACTATACATTTATTACTTAGCTGGAGTAGTCTTTAGCTGAAGAGCTAACATGACCTACTGTGTAATTCGCCAGGCTGTCCTTAAAATCTATTGTACAGTTGACTAGTCTTGTAATGCGTTTCTGAAGAGGAAAGAAAACTACCTGATGGACAGATTTTAACTCTGGCTCTATTCACACTATTGTTGACCTACAATGAGGTCTGTCAGGTCGCGGTCATGGTTCAGTATTTAATTATTTTTTTTTTTTTAAATTGCAAATTATTGTTGGCAATAAAACCTGCAAAACTCTAGGTGCAATGGAGCACAGTGGTAGTGTTAACAAAGCCCTAGCATAAAGGTGAAAAATTTTGGTGATAAAAATTACCCCAAACTGTGGGAATTTATGGGGGTAGTCCAGGAAAAAAATTTATTCAAGGGGGGCAAATTTATCAATATTGTAAGATAAAGTATAAACTTAGATTAGACAGTCTTAAAAGGTGCCGCATTTATCGTAGTTTTGATAAATCTGTTGCGTGTTATTACTTTCTATCCCAACTTTACCCCTTTATAAGTTGGCTTACTTTGTCACTAACTACAGCAACTTTTTTTTTTTTTTTTTTGGGCAAACAGCATAAAACATTAACCACCACACCCCGTTGAATGGGGCCACGCCACTTTTGTCAGGCGAGGCACAGCAGGGTCTGGAAACTGTCTGAAACACATTATAAATATGGTGTAAAGCAGGTGCTAAATAATTTTTGGTGCAAATTGTGCCCGAATTCTGGCGCAACTGCCTTCATAAACTTAAAGGGGTTGTCTCACTACGAAGATTATATTAAAAAATGTGGGGACCAAAAATCAAAGGAGCGCCTTGGTTCTTTTGGGCAAATCTGGGGTTTTAGAGAAGGGGGCTGGTTTAAAATGTGTTAGCAACGGTGTTTGTTTAGGGTCAGGGAAGCATTCTGTCCGCCCAGGTCTGCACATGAAAAGAAAGGCAGTTAAAAGGAGGGGCAGGGATGTGTTTATTGGAGCAAAGGGGGAGAAGCATGAAAAGGATACAATACCACAACCCCCCCGCATGTCCTCTCACTGCTTCTTTTCCTTGCCCGCCAAAAAACATCCCCGCCCCCCCTCTAACTGCCTTTTTTTGCATGGCACGACCTGGGCAGGAAGAATGCTTCCCGACCCTAAACAAACACCGTTGATGCACTATAAACCAGCCCCTTCTCAAAACCGTAGCACTTTGCCAATGTAACAAGGAGTCATCCTTAGATTTTTGGTCCCCACATTTTCAAATATTAATTCATAGTGAACAAACCCCCTTTTAAACCAAATTTTCAGGAAATGGTCTGTGTATGTAATAATAAAAAAAAAAAAAGTTATACTCACCTCTCTTCTTACCTTGGATCCAGCACTGCAGCCGTCTGCTGTCTCCACCTGTTTATTTTTTACTTCAGCCCAACGTTGCAGCCCCTGATTTGATGCAGCGGTCGTGTGCCATTGCCTGATGTCACCCTCAGAAGGGGGTTCTCCAACACTATTTGGACAAACAAATGACCCTCAGTGAGACGTCCCGTTCAGCTGGAGCCAAAAAAAACGGAAGATACCAAAAGCGGTGGACAAAGGGAGGCAGATTCAAGAGAAGAGTGGAGTATACGCTTTTGTGTTTTATCATGAAAATGTTGTATTAAACTTCACTAACGCCCTCTTTAACATGTTTGTGAAAACCGGCAATTTCTCTTTAGTAATGGCAAAATAGGGGCAACCTTTTCCGCGTGGCACTTTTTCGGTGATGGAAAATAGGAGCAGTCTACAAAATGTGCAGTTTGTGATGCAATCAATAGGAATTCATAGTAGCATACATGAATTAGGTAGATGTGCTTGGAAGTTGTCAAAACTGGGACTCAGGCCTCATAATGCAAAATATGGAGCTGTACATTGATACTTTTGATATGACCTCTTTTACAGAAATGGACCCCGGCATTGACAAATTACCCTGGGAAACCTGGGGGAATTTTATTTAGAAAGGGATTGGGAAAGTGGGATGCCCGAAACTTCTATGAAAACTTGATTGACCTGAAGCTTTTGTCCCAGCAATTTTATTTAAGGACAATGAAAAAAGTACCCAATCCAAGGACAGCGGCAAGGATGATTTAAAAGGTAAATAACTGCTGGACTATCAGCAGCAATAGTTAGTGCTCTATTCTATACTTAGCTGGTGCCATAATGCACTGCCCGCATGATGTTTTAGTGATGAACTTAAAGGTTGTCTCCCTGCGTTTTCCGAGCCACAAGGCTTTAGATTTTGCTTCCTGTCTTTTTGGCAGGTGTGGTGGGGCCTATACTTTTTAATTTTAGTATATCCGCTCTGTATTTCCAGCTCTCCGAATTGCATGGACATTGAGTGCAGGAAATGTTGTCTATAGTGCAGATGGCTTCAGCGCTCAAAGTAAACAAAAAGATTAGAGATGACACACTCTGTTCTCAAGCTGCCCGAGTCCTGTGTGCAGGGCTGTGGAGTCGGTAAACCAAAGCTTCGACTCCCACTCTTGACTCCCATTCTCTCATACATGGCACATGTTTAAGAGAGAACTTTTCTGTAGTAAAATGGTAACATCCGGCTGTTTATTATCCTTACAATCAAGCTATTTAGGTAGAACATACACGAAGAAGCAAAATGGTAAGAATGTTTTGAACTTTTGACTTTCAGGCTCCATATCTCACCATTCACTACAGCGTTTTTCAATGTAGATTTCAAAACCCCATTTACCTCTAGTGGAAAAAAAAAATTGCATTACATTTAGGATGTGGGTTGCACATTGCAGATTTCACTAATATTTACACTTTGCAATGTGTAGGGTAAAATTTGCAGCAAATTCTACGTGTAATAGATTGTAATGTGCATTGTTTCCTTAGCAGAACGTCTAACTTTACCCTCATGAATTGCCTGTCAAACTGTATATACAATAAAATGCCTTTTATATAGCTTGATAGCTTTAGGTTATTGCTGTCAACTTCTGGAACTTTAAAGAGCTTCTCTCTTTTTAGCCACTTATTGAATAGGCATGTAACATGAGATGTGCATTTTTAACCACCTCCGACCTCACCTCTACCCCCCCCTTTTTTTTTTTTCTTTATTTAATCCGACTTTTAATAGCAGCTTCTCACAGTGTTGTTAATACAGCAGGCAAGGTTTATGGGACCCCCATAGATTTCACCTTTGGGACATTTATCTATTGGTCTTTAGTGTATAACCTCTGAGTATGCCACAAATGCTTTACATAAGAATACCCCTTTAAATTAGTTGTAATGCTTGTGTGAAATCAACATTTTTTTTATTTTTTTTTTATTTTTTAATAATCTGTTAATTTTGCTAGAATCCAAAGATTGTAAAGAGAGAGAGGTCTCCACAACAGAAGAGCTTGAGTTGGAATTGGAAAGTTTGGATATAAATGATGACA
Source organism: Phyllomedusa bahiana (assembly GCA_025379985.1). Taxonomy (NCBI): domain Eukaryota; kingdom Metazoa; phylum Chordata; class Amphibia; order Anura; family Hylidae; genus Phyllomedusa; species Phyllomedusa bahiana. The sequence continues at coordinate 87,845 of JAODAL010006504.1, read as the reverse complement.
CCATGGAGCTAGAAGGAGTTGAGGAAGCAGAAGACCTTACAAAAAAACTGCTTGATGAGCAGGGTAAGTATGAGCTGTGGTGAGTGGAATAAATAGGTAACTGGCAAAAAGTGGTAGACTATTTCTGGACTAATTCTTACATAATTTGGCATATACAAAATATAGTTCTGAGATGGCGAAAGTAGTACATTTTGTCCTTATACAGTAAAATAGAACTGCTATGTAGAAGACGAGCGTCTCGAAGATCCTAGGTAGTTCACACCATGTACCAGAAATCTACACTGGAATCGCCCTCCCTCATCCAGCATCTAAAGGAGCAGCTTGTTCTGTATAAGTAGAAAGCCGTGTAGTACATTCTGTTTCTCGCCAATCATTCATTGGGGGACACAGCACCTTGGGTATAGGCCGTTGTTCGGAGGCGGACACTAGGCGGAAAAAAGGAATGGGGCCCCGGCTCGGTTTGGCTATTTTCCCCCCTTTCTGACGCCAGGCTGATCAGTTTTCGGGCCTATTTGTTGTAGGGGGGCAAACGCTGCTCTGAAACCCTGCGGGAGTTTTTTGTTTTTTCTTTCCTTTCCCGGGAAAAGGTTTGATCGGCACACGGCTTTCAAAACCCGGTTTGGGAAGGTGTTCGGCACACGGCTCTCCCCCTGTTGGAAGGTGATCGAGCAAACGGCTCTAAACCTTTTGGGAAGGGTTTGATCGAAGCCCCGGCTTTACCTGTTGGAAGGTGTTTCGACCCAACGGCTTCCCCTTTGTTGGAAGGGGGATCGAGCACACGGCTCTAAACCTTTTGGGGAAGGGTGATCAAAGCACAGGGCCCTCTCCCTGTTGGAAGGTGACGAGCCCCACGGCTCTCCCTTTTGGGAAAGGTGATGAGCACACGGCCCCAAAATTTCGGGGGGGCCTTTTTTTGCGTAGTTGTCCCGTAAAGCTGTCCCCCCTGGGGGGCTTTTCAGGAAACCCAGTCGGGTTCTTTGCTGGTGATTTTTCCCCCCCGGCCGCTCACCCGTCCCCACCTCCCGGGGGCCCCCCCGGCGGCCTTTTATGGTTTCCCGGAAAGCCCCCCCCTCTGGGTGTTTTGGTAAAAAGGGGGTGAGGGCCTCGACGCCTAAAGGACTTTCGGATTGGGGGAGTCCCCCAAGTCCTCCGTTTTGGGGGTGGTCGGGTTTTTTTTTTTTTTTTAAAAGGTTTTGGGGGGCAGCAGGAATTCCGTTTTCCGGGCGGCCCCCCGGTTTTTCCCCCTTTCCCCCTGCTTAGCCGGAGCTGGGCCACTGGGGCCACGCTCCCGGGGGGGGTTTCCGGGTTTAAACCCTTGGGCCCCGCGGGGGTTTTTCCCCACCGGCCCCGTGACGTTTAAAGAGGGGGGGGCCCCCCCATCCCCCCCCTTCCCTTTTTCTGGCTTTTAGGCAGCGGGGCTGGTTTTGCTTGCTCCCCGGCCCCCTTTTGGCAACCGCGGGGGGTTAGCTTACTATGGGGCTCCGGGGGGTTTGGGGTTGGTCCTCCAGGGGCTGGGGGGTGCCCCCTTCCCCCGTTTCTGCGGCTTTTCCGGTTGGCGCCCGACAGTCCCCGCGGCCACGCATTAAAATTTTTAACCCCCCGGGCTTCTGGAGGCTTAGGCCGCGCCTTTCCTGACCCGGGCCCCCCCCCGGGGGCAGCCCCAAAAACCGGTTTGGGCCCCCTTCGGGAGGGGGGCGGGGACCTCCGGGCCCCCCGGGTTGTGTTGGGGGGGACCCTTAAACGCCTTTTCCCGGGGCTTCCTGAATCTTTGCTCCCATCTCCTGGCTATTTGAGGGGGGCCCACGCCCCTTGGGGGGTTTAAGTTGGTTTATTTGGGCCCGTTTCCTCCCCCTTTTCCTGTCCCTGCCCAAGGACGAGGGTTTTTAAAACCCCGGACGTCTAAAGCGGGTGGGACTTACTTCGCTTGAAACAGTTGCCAAAAGAAGTTCTTTTGGGCCAGCCCGGGTGCCCTTTGTGCCTTTCTGCGCTGCCTCGGGCCGACCCCCCGGTGGGGTCTGCCCCCCCCCCCCCCCCTGTTCGGTGTCGTGGCCCCGGAAGGGGCCCCCGGGCCCTCTCCCCCTTAGTGTGGGGTGCTGTCCATACTGTCAAAAAGATTATGATTACGGCCTTTGAGGGGCATCCCCGTCGCTGCCCAAAAGCCTAGCCCCTCCCGGGCCCCAAGCGCCCGGCGAAGCCCTTTACGGGGGGTTTGCGTAAGAGGGTTAGTTTCTCGCTTCCCTCGCTAAATCTGAGCTTTCTCCTAAACGGTCGTGGTCGGGGGGAAGGACGTCCACCCGGGGAACCAGCGGCCCTTAAAGTGGGGACTCCTTGATTTAACTCTGAGCCGGGCAGAGATGATGGAACGGCAGCAGCGGCCCAAGGGCCCTGATACGGGCTGTAAAGGAGACCCCCTTTCATGGGGAAGGTTGTTGATGTCTGGGGTCCCGGAGGGGGGTTCCCCTTTAAGCGTCCCAGGGGGGCGGGGGGTTGGTTTTCCCCCTTCCCACCCCTGGAGTTTGAGGAGCTGATTTCCCAAGGAATGGAAAATCCGGGAAGGCATGTGTTTTAGCAGCCCCCCCTTAAATTGCGCTTTGCCCCTTCCCAGAGGAATGGGTGCCCAAAGGGGGCGGGGGGGTCCAAATCAGGGGGAACCCCCCAGTTCACGGCTTTTAAAAATTCTAGGGCCCATCCCTTTTCTCGACGAAGGCACCCTTGTGACGCCCCGGGAAGGCGTCGGATGGCTTTTTTTTTAAGCCCGCCTTTGAGGCGGTCGGGCGGGGCGCTGCGACTGCGTTTGCGGTTCATGGGTCACCCAAAAGCCTGAGGGTTTGGGGCTAAGCGGGCTCCAGAGGGTTTCTGTCAGCTGGAGCCCCCACAGAGGAGTTTTTGGGGTCCCCCTTTCTCAGCTGTGGGGTTTGTTTCGAAGTTCCTTTTGTGACACTTCGTTTTGGGCGGGCTCCCCTTTAGTGGCAAAGGCTTGGGCAAAGGAAAAGTGGCCTAGCCTTTCCCCTATGGTTGAAGTTTTTGGGTTCTGGGTTTTGCGCCTCCAAGAGTTTTTTTGGTGGCGCTTCCGTTTTTCTGACGGGTAAGCTCTTTAGAAAACAAACCTGGATGAATTAATTTCAGGGTCTCAGGGGGTCGTAGCACGCTCCTCCCTCAGTGGGCCCGGGCCCGGGGGGCTTTTCAGTTAGGAAGCACTCCCGCTGCAGTTTTTTCCCGGAACTTTACTTAAAGCCGGCCCCGGGGAAAACCCCCCCCCCCCGCCCCTCGAGAGCAGGCTTCCTCACCCAGACCAGCGTCATCCTGGGGGTTTCCGCAGACCCCCAAAGGGCCCCCCCGCCAAGTCGTCTGAGGTTGCCCCCACTCAAAGGGGTCTCTTCGGGTGGGGGCCTTTCTCCTGCCCGTTCAAAAGATCGGCAAAGGGTTTTAGTCGACGCGCCTGGGTGGCAGGGTCGTCTCGGCAGGTTTTCAAAATTTGTTTCCCGGGCGGTTCCCCCCACACAGTTTTTTCTTTTTTCCCCCCCGCCCTCGGGCCCGGGGCGTCGGGCTTTTTTTTTTTTTTTTTTTCAAGGCCCAAACCGGGACCCTCTGTCTTAAGGGGGTGATTGTGCCCCCTCCCGAATCCCCCCCCCCGGCGATTTTGGGGGTTCACTCGAAACCCCTTCATGGTCCCCCCAAAAAATTTCGGCTTTGGTGGGGACCTTTTTTTTGGATCTCAAGAGGTCAACCAGTTCCCTAAAGGGTTTCCCCGGGGTTTTGCAAAGGAATCACTCCGGTCGGTTATTGCGGGCACTGGGGGCAATACGGGTTTCTGGCCCCATAGGGCATCAGGGAAAGCGTATTGCACATCCCCATTGCCCCCTTCCCCCAATTTTTTTTGGAGTTCCTTTCCCCGGGGTTTGCTGTAGGGGGGGAAAACATTTTCGTTCACAGGGTCTGCCATTCGGGGCTCGGGGACCCCACCAAGGGGTTTCACGAAGTTTAGAAACCCCCGATTTTGCGATTCTGCGCATCGGGGGGTGACCATCATCCCTATCTGGACGGAAACCCCCTGGTGAAGGGCCCCCTCTTGCCCGTTTCCTGGACAGTATTGGGGGACCCTAAACGTCCTAGTACGTTCGGGGTGGATAGTCACTTCGCAAGTCCTGTCTGATTTCCCCGCTCAGAGGATGGAGTTCCTGGGGTGACATCGGGCACTCAGGTGGCCAGAGTGGGTTCCCCCCGCCGGAGAAGGTTTGGCAATTTTTCAGGGAGAAAGTTTTTTGTGCGATGCATCGCCCCCCATTTACACCCGCATTTCAAAGGGGGTGCTCGGCAGGTTTGGTTGGGGTCGTTGGGCTTTTTGGGCCCCTTTTCGGTTTCACTCGCCCCCTTTAAGGGGGGCGATCCTAGCCAGGTTGGGGGAAGGTCCCCCTTTACCCCGGACACGATGGTTCGGCTGCAAACCGGGGGGCGGGCCCCACCCCGGGTGGTGGGAAGTTCCCCTGAAATTTCGTCAGGGGGAAATCGTTCCTGCCCCCCCAGTGGGTGGTCATAAACCCCGGGGTGGCCAAAAGCACGGGGGGGCGGGCCCTTTTCAGCTCCTGGGGCGACTCAGGGCCCCCTGGACTCTAAACGAACCCCGGGCTCCAAAAATCAATGTCCTGGGGGCTCCGGGGGCCCTTTTCTTGGCACTTTTCCCCTTTATTGGGCCCCGATGGTTCGGGGGGCCCCCCCAGTTCGGATTCAGTCCGGGCAATGCCACAGCGTCGCCTATCTAAATCACGGGCGGCACCAGAAGTTTAGGCGGTTTTTTAGGGTAACCCCGAGGATTTTTTGCTGGGAAACAAAAAAATCGGTTTTCCGGCCCTTATTCGAAATTTTCAAACCCTGGGGTAGGAAAACGGGGTTTGGGCCCACCACCCCAGGGCCCGGGCAAAACCCACCCCCCGGGGGTGGGCGCTTCTTCCGGGGAAATTTTTTTACCACCTTTGCCGGGGAAAAGGGGAAAAATTCCCGATGTCGACCTATTTGGTCCGTTGAATCACCCCTACCGAAATACGGGGTCCAGAGCCCGGGATCCCCCGGCCCTAGCAGAGTTTCGTTAGTCCTGCCCTGGAGGCAGTTGCCCAGTCTATCTGTTTCCCCCCCCCCCCCCCCCCCCCCCCCCCCCCCCCCCCCCCCCCCCCCCCCCCTTGGTCTTCCCTTTCCCCGGGTGCTCAAGCGCCTCAAATTTCCCGGGGGTTCCCGCTATCCCCCTCGCCCCGGATGGCCTCCCGGTCCCGGTAGCGGATTTTCCCTCGCCCTGCTGGAAAACGCCTTGGCCCCTTTCCCCTTTTAAACCAAAAATTCTCACGGGTCCTCTGTGCCAACCCCACCTTACCCCAGCTGCGTTTGAGGGGGTGGCTGTTTAAAAAACCCTGATACTGAAATTCCCGGGGGCTGTCACGGGGGGTTTCCAGACCCTGTTTCGGGCCCCGGGAAAACCAAAGTCCCCCGGGTCTTTACCCCTCCTGGAAATCTTTTTTTACCTGGGCTGAGGCCCGCAGGTTTCCCCCTTGTTTTTTTCGGTTCCAAAAGGGGGCTTTGTTCCCGCGTTAAAGGGTGGAAATCGGGCTCAGGGCCCGTCTTTCCCCGAAGGGTCAGATTTCTGCCCCCTCAGTTTTGTTTTTTGCGCAAGCTTGCCTCCTGCGCGCAGGTTTAAAAGTTTTTGCAGGGGGTCGCGCATTTGGTTTTCCCCCGGGTTTTTTTGGGGCCCATTGAAAACCTGGGCTTGAATCTTGTGTTTTAAGGCCATGCAGTCTTCCCTTTTGAGCCCCTCGGGAGATTCCCTTCTTTGGGTTTTTTGGAAGGGGGCATTTTTGGTGGCCCTTACTTCCATCCGCCCAGTGTCGGAAAATGGCGGGCTTTTTCTGCAAATTTTCTTTTTTGATTTTGCTTTAAAGGGCAAAGGGGGTTTTGCGTCGGTTTCCCCTTTGGTTTTTCCCTTTGGTGGGTGTCTTTTGTTTCACATTAATGGAAAGGGCAAGTTTTTGCCCTCGCTCTGCCCCCCGCCCTCTCATCCAAGGGGAGGGGCGTTTCATTGTTTGGCGTGGTCAGGGGCTGTTGCTTTTACCTCTCTGTCACCGGTCCTTTAGGACTCGGAAGCTCTCTTTGTTGTTCCCGGGGGGCCCCGCAAAAGGGGCCCGGCGGCCCCTAAAAGGCCCATTGCCAGGGGATCCGGTCTGCGGGTTTTGGAAGCCTATCGCCCAAAGGGGGGTCCCCCCCCATTTGGGTCACTGCCATTCCCCGAGGGGGGGTTTTGGGGGCTCCTGGGGGGTTCGGCATCAAAGGGGTAAGCGTTACGGTGTGCAAAGGGCCCCCTGGGCTTCCCGGGGCCATACTTTTTCTAAATTCTATCAGATACTTTCCTTGGGTCGGCTGATGCAAGCCCCCCGGCCGTAAGGTAATTAAAGGGGCAGTGATTGGGGTTTTTTTCCCGCTGGAAAGGTTTTTTTTTTTTTTTCCCCACCCCCTTTGGGAAAATATTGGGGCTTTCCCCAAAGGGGCTGTGTCCCCCAATGGGAAAGATTGGCGAGAAAAATGGATTTTTGTTTCTTACCGTTTAAAAACCCTTTTTCGCCCAAATTTTTGGGGGACAAGGGGACCACCCTCATAGTCTTGTTTTCAGGGGCGGTGTGTTTTTCTTTCCCCCCCCGCCAAGGGTTTGGGGACCCAAAGATAGCTGGCGTCAGCAGGAAAGGGGTATTTGTCCACCCGGGCGGGCCCATCGTTTGGGCCGCCTAGTTTCCTCCTCCGAAAGGGAACGGCCCATTTCCCCAAAGGTTTTGGGGTCCCCCCAAAGAATTGGACGAGAAAAGGGGGTAAGTACAAAAAATTTCCCTTTCGAGGGGAGTGCTTTCACAGCTAGCCATTTAAATTTATTTTTGTTTCTGCTTTTGATCTTCTCACCCATTGGGGTGCAAAAAATTAGAGGTATTGTACCCGTGTTTAAAATGCAGGTTTAAAGGGGTGTCTTAGGATTTTGATGTGTGAATCATTCCCGGGAAGGGAGTTAAAGTAATTTTTGAACTGTTTCCCCTTACAACCTTTTAAAATTGGGGAAGGTTTTTAAAGTTAATTTGGGTGGGGTTTCTTTTTAGATGTGGATATTTGATTGGGGGAACACTTCGGGGGGCTAGCCTTTCTTCATCAGACATGATGTTATTCAGGAAAATGAACATTAAGATTTTTTAAACATAAGTCTGAATTTTTCAAATTTTTGTATTAAAATTTTTGTCTGATGAAGAGAGCTAGCACTCTCGAAGTTTTAAAGCTATGTTCACACGGCTTATTTTGGGGACGGATTTTCAGTCCGTATTTCGCGCCTACTGCGCTCAAATAGGGCCTGAAACCGTCCCAGTCATTACGGTAATCTACAGTTCTCATAGAGAAACCCATAAGAAACTATGGGATTCTGTCTCTTCTCCCCGCTTGCGAAATACGGCGAGCGGGGGGAGAAAGTGACATGCACATTATCCCAGCGGGATAGCTTCCCCTTGGATAATGAAAAAATTCTATGGGGCGGCGGCTGCCCTGCGCCCCCCCCCCCCCGTCCCCGTTACATGCCGTAAAATTTCGGGGGAAAATCCGTCTTACAATTATGGCTTGAATAAACCGTGTGAACATAGCCTTACCACACGGCTTATCTGGGGCACGGATTGGAGCCGTACTGCGCGCCGGGTTTGCGCTGCAGTACGGCTCCAATCCGTCCCAGTAACTACGGTAATCCACAGTTCTCTAGAGAACTGTGGATTTCCGTCGCTCCTCCCCGCTCGGCAAATCCCCGGAGGGGGGAAGTGACATGCACACTATTATTTGGGGCGTAAACCCCCGTGAATAATGCAATGTCTTTGGGGGCCGGCGGGCAGCTCGTCCCGCAATTACAGCTTGAATAAGCCGTGTGAACACTGCCTAAAAGGTATCGCCTGATTTCTTCACTCTTCTACTGCTTTATACAACATTATACCATTACAACCTAAGGCACCATGTGCAGTGACAGTGTTATCAAAGGAGCTATACTGAAGTGTAGGATTATATTTTCCTCACCTTATTTTAGCCGTTGCTTTGTTGAACATCTGTGTCACTGGTGACCTAGATTTATTCCTCCATTGTTTGATTCTTTATATACCTCAGTTGCATATGACAAGGCCTTTTTTTGTTTTCTGCTTACGGACTGTGGGGAGGTTTATATGAAGATGGTTATATAGTTTTTTTTTTTACTTTACTAAGATTTTTATAAACCTTATACACAGGTTTTCATAGAACCTTAACAATTTTTGAGGCATGATCTTGTTGTTTTATGTCACGAGATGCCATAACTTTTTTGTATGATGATGCAGTTTTAAGATGCAGTACTAGTGCAATTTCTCTGAATGTTTGACCATTTATTTCATAAACATTACCCTTCTAAAGGTATGACCACACAGCGTTTTTTGACGCTTATCCAAAATAAGCGTCAAACAATGTACACTGCTCATTGATTCCAAAGTAAAATCCGGGCCATCATTCACACGACGCAGATTTAACAGTGTATTTGCAGTGAGTATTTAGAGACCGTTTTACTCACGTAAATTTAAGTGCCTTGTCAACTTCTGAGGCCATCATCGGGAACAATGTGTATCGGATTCTTGTCGTGTATACGCCTCAAACAGGCCACCCTTTCTTAGGGTATGATCAGAGTAAGTATTAAATAAAAAAGGTGCCGAAAAACTGAGCAGTTAATTTTAAAGAGGGAATGTCCCCAATTTCAAAATACTCTGTATATATGCCCTAAGTGATTTAGAAACATGTTGTGTAAAAACATACAATATAGCACTGGAACGCTGAATTTTGAAGCGGACCATTAGAACTTGAAGAATACTAATTTAAAGTCAGGGCTGTGGAGTCGGTAAGCAAAATCTCCGACTCCTCAATTTCTCGAACTCCGACTCCCACTCCCTCATAGATGGGGCATATTTAAGGGCTAACTTTACTGTAGTAAAATGGTAACATCTGGCTGTTTATCACCTTATGATACAATAATCAAGCTATTTAGGTAGAACAGACACTGACAAGCAAAACGGCAACAATGTTTTGAACTTTTGAGACTTTCAGGCTCCATTTCTTACCATCCACTACAGCTTTGTACATGAGGCTACCACCATTATATAGGCAATCATCTTAGCTATCTTACACATAAATTTGACTTGCAAGTATTTAGCATCTGCTTGGTTCTACAGAATCTTGTCATGTAACTGCATTGTTTCTGTTTTGCTCCTAAAAATCAAAATGTTAGTTTTTATTATTTTGTTAGTATTTGGTAAATGCATCTTTTGGCTTTCAATACTGCCTGAATCCTTCTGGGCTCTGGATCAGATTCAGGCATGTCTTGACCAAAATCTGATCCCATTTCTCTTCTACACATTCCCAATGTTGGCGCAGACTGGACTTGGATACGAATCCAGCTTTTTCTTCAAATCTACCTAGACGTGTTCAATTGGATTGAGTTCTGGGGACTGTGGAGGCAAATACAGCAACTCTACTTTTTTGTCATGGAACCATTCCTTCTCCAACCTTGACATATGCTTCAGGTCGTTGTTCTGCTGGCACACTGTTGTCCTTTTAATACCCATAGTACTCGTATGTGAAGTAACTAATCTTGTAGGATACTCGCATAAAGCTCGGTATTGAGATCACCATCGATCCTCATCAAGTATCCAACATCTTTGACTGTGAAACAACCCCTTATCAGGCTTCCTCCACCGAACTTGAAAGTTTCTCCATTTTCTCGATCCGTTAGCTCCATTCTTCCAAACCCATTTGCTCCCATTAGAGCCCAGTCTATTGACTTTCATCTCATTGTTCCAAATCATCCATTTCCAATGTAGTACTGTCCATTTTCTTACTTTTTTGCAAACTCGTGCCAAAGTATCTTATGACGATATTGAAGTCGAGGCTTCTTCACCTTTTTTCGGGCCATCATTACAGACATGTTTATGCTTTGCCCGGTGCTTGCAGGACATCTGTGATCTCACTTTGGGAACATACAGCCACCCCACTCGTTTCGCGTGCCAGAACTGATAGACCTTGTATGAGCCAACTTTTGACTCTGATATTTGCCTGGACTCATCTTGGTTTGGAAAGGGGAGAATGGACTTCTTTTTATATTTTTCCGCTGAATGGCCTCAATGGTGCAGTTTTGTCATTTTTTTTACCGGAGCCCGCTATCGTCCCATATGCTATTTTCTTTTTCTGGGAAATCTTCATGGTGTTGAACCAATACCTTTAACTTGGGAAATGGGCCTAAAAACAACTGACTATTAGGAATGGAGAACGGGTTATAATTTGGAGAAAAACAAGAAGAAAAAGATTGTTCCCCCACCAGGGCAAAAATAACAATGCAGAAACATGACAAAAATCTGCAGAACTAAGCATATGCTAAATTGTTGAGGTAAAAAATTATAATCCCCAAATGATTCTTAAAAAATGAGGCAGTCTCACCCAAAGCTGTAGGGGATGATGAATCTCAGCCTGAAAAAAAAAGTTAAAAAACAGTGTTATATTTTGTTTTTCAGTGTAAAATCTATTTTTTGGGGATACGACTTAGAAAAAAAAAAAAAAACTTTAAAAAATTGTCAATATAAAAAAATCTGCAGAAGGGGGGGGGGGGGAACGGTGTCAAAAAAAACGTCCTGAATAACATTTTTTAAAGTCTAGATTTGTTCTGAGAAATAGTATCGCCTAAAATCAGATCTTCCTTCTAGAGACCTCACACGTTCATTATTTCCCAGCAGAGAACGGCCTCTCTACACAACTGGGTTGGGGGCGAATCGTAACCACAGGGGGCAACCTCAACAAGTCGGGGTATAAGTAATTGCCTCAACAAGTCATTCTGATGAAGGGTTTTGGCTCTTCTATTTCTTTGAGAGCAATGAAAATGTTGCTGAAATCGGGAAAAATCTGTTTGCTATGGAGCGGAATCTTTTCCCTGGGGGAAACCCTTTGGGCCTGCTCCATGTACCCAAAATACTTTTCAAAATTAAACCCCCTACTGATAAAAATACAGTAGACGGAAAGACCCAATTTCTTGCTCTTGCACTGCATTGAACTTCCCCAATTTATTTATATTTTGGGATTTGGGGTGCTTTTTTAAGCAACCACAGCCCGTTTAAGTCCAAATATCCATTTCTTACTTCATAGTTCTCTGCAATTCCACAGATTAATTTCCTCGGGGATAGCTAAGTTTTTTTAAAACCAAAATTTGACATGTACTGGACATAAACAATGCAAAGAATAATGGGGATGTCCCGGGGCAGCCAACTTCACGTAAAAGTCCCTCATCTCATAAAAAAACTGGGGTTACAAATGAATTTCCTTTTGGGGAAAAAAAAAAACACCTTCTTATAGTGATAGTCCCCTTCAAAGACGGGGAAGATTTACAATTTTTTCTAATACTGGCAGGGTAAAACTTAACTAACCGTTAAAATGTGCCAATTTAATAAGTGTATGATAAATCGATGCATGTTTTTAACTGTCTTATTTTCTTACATCATTTATTATTGCAGCAACACTTTTTGGGGCATGGTTTTTATTGCACGCATTGCAGGCCAAGCTACACCCCCCCCCCCTTTTAGTGAAAGGGCCCTGCACCTTTTTTTGGGAAAGCGCAAAATTTTTAAAAAAAAAATGTGGTGCAAAAAAGTTCACCCTATTTTAAAACAGATAGGCCTGAAATTTTGCTATTGCTAAATAAATGTACCGCATTTGTTGCAAATCAAGTTATTTTTGTTTTATTCTTTTTTTAAATTTTGTCATTCTTTATTTTTTCAGAAAAAGGGTGAAGAAGCAACCTGGATCTCATTTGAACTTATATTATGCTTTTATTCACAGTTGCCCCCAAATGGTTAAAAAACCGATTTTTAAAAGGGACTTGTAACATTTAAAACCGTAAAAACCGAGTAAAGCCCACCCATAAAAGCCGAGCACCTACTTTTGCCCCAAAAAACGGGGAAAAATTTTGACTCGAGTATAACAGGGGAAAATGCAGCGGCTACTTTAAATTTTAAAAAAAAAAATGGATACCAATAAAATTTAAAATACGTTTAATGTCCCCCATGGAATTTAGGCGTAATTTGGGGCCCTAATCAGGATACTATTGCCCCTAGGCATTAATAGGCAGTATAGCCCCCAAAAAGAGATTAAGGCGGTATTTGGCCCCATACCCAAAAAAAGGGGGGAATGCCCCCCAAGACAGGAAAGGCAGAAGGCCCAACAAAGGGGTTAGGCAGTATGGCCCCTTAAAACCCCTAAGGGGGCCGCTGTTTGCATTTTTGGGGCCCCCTTAAAGGGGAATTTTGGGCCGGCTACAGGTGTAGGGCCGGTGAAGGCCCCCGGGTTAGAGGGGCCCGAGCAGGGGAGGGCCCTGTAGGCAGTGAAGGGCCGCGTAGCAGTGTGCCCGAGGCAGGGTTAGGGGCCGGGTGTAGGCAGGTTTAGGGGCCGGGGTAGAGGTGTGGGGGGTGTACAGGGGTTGCCCTGAGGCCGGTGAGGGGCCCCTGAGCAGGGTAGGGCCCTTAACAGGTAGGGGCCGGGGTAGCAGGGGTAAAGGGCCGCGTAGGAGGGGTAGCCGCTGTAGGGAGGGTGAGGGGAGGTTAGGGGCCGGGTGTAGGGGGGTTAAAGGGGAGTTAAAAAAATCAAAAACAAAACAAACCCTGGTTTTTCCCGCTCCGTCTCCCACGCCGCCCGCCTCCCCCGCTCCCGGCCCCCGCGCGATTCCTGCATCTTTTCGGCACAGGGGGTTTTACGTCATCAGGGGCCCCGCACGAGGTGATGACACACACTGCCGTGCCGGGGAAAGGGGGCGGCCGCAACTCCGGGCAGTCCACGCGGGGCACGGAGCGCTCGCTCTTGCCCCCATTATCCCTTTAACCCGTAGCGTCCGGAGGAGTGCATGTAGTGAAAAGGGGTCGCGGGACATGCCCGGGCCAGCCAGCGCCCCCGGGCACTGTGCCTGTACTCGGCGTTCATTATATGCTCCCTGAGGGGTCGTATAATGAAGCTCCCTGTCGGGGCCCGGGCCATCGCAGCGCCCGAACGCCGACTGACCGATATAAAACCAGGGAGATTTTTCGCTAAATTTTTGGGCTGAAAAACTCGGGGTTATACTCATTAACTGAAAATATTTTACTGTCTTTCTCTGTCTCTCTCTTTCCCAGGGTGCTGTACAATCAAGGGGGGTTACATACATTACAAAAATGTCAACCAAGTAAACTGGTGATGATAAATTACTAACAACTTGTAGAGGAAGAGGACCCTTTGGGGGAAAGGGTTAGAATCTACAAATTAGGTTCTATTAAAAAGATATGAGACTGACCCCCTCCCAATCGCAGACTCCCACTGCTAATAGCAGAGATCCTCCCTCCCTTTGGGTTATTCCCGTAACGCCACAAAAGCCCGGGTGTCTCAACTCTAATCGACAGCCCGTGAGGAGCTTGCAAGGGGGTGCCCAAGTTGTTTCTGTCAGCCCGGAAACCAATAAGGGTTCCGTACCCATTCTAAAAACTATTTTTTTTCTGCGTTTTTTTTCCCCAAGTGGTGTTATGTACAATTAATTGAGTTCCCCATTTTAAGCCTTTTTTTTGTGTGTGTGTGTCAAATTTTTAAGGGTGCAAGGGTTTTTTGCAGAACTTTAAAAAAGGGAAACAGAAGAAAACTGGTTAAACACTTTTCTTGTTTCCTCGCAAAGGAAGTAAATAGAAAAATAAAAGCATGTTTAAAAAATTTTGCAAGGACAAAAAAGTGCATTTTCATAAGAGCCAAAAAATATCTCAATGCATTAGAGGGCTTCATAGGTGGAGGCAAACTAGGAAAATTAAAACTTCAGTTGAAGGGAGTGTGTCGACAGAAATTTGCCCGTCAATTAAATCTCGTGTTTAAACATTTTAAAACATTTTTTTTTTTGATTGGTTTGTACGTGGGTATTTATTTATTTTTTTTCATGTAGCTATCTGTATTTATAAAAAAAAAAATCCTGAAATCCTGCAGGACTTCAGCATTTGCTGATACTCTATCTCCAGTAGAATTCCACCTCTTGCTCTATTAACAATTTCATCTACAGGCAGGAATTACAATAAAATCTGAACACCAATCTAAGATACAATACACACAGCCCATGTATTGTGGCCATGGCAATCTGCACCTGTGCAATTTATTTCATGTTTGAAGGTGCAGAACATTTTTGTTTTGGTGCGTGTTTTGTTTTTGGGCTGTTTATTGTGTAGATAACACAGGATTCACAATGTACAAGAAAGAATTTGTCACAGCTCACCTTCTTCATAAATAATTCTTTTCAGGTCACATAGCTTGTCTAGAAAACTCCAATAGACATCAGTGAATTGGCTCCTGTTCACAGGATCCTATAGTGCATGTAACTGCAGTGAAGCATCTCTCTCAATGCTGTTAAGCATTACTTTGCTCCGGCAAGATCGCTGCCTCATAATCTTAAAACAGAATTAAAGATACAACAATCAGAAAAAAGTAATTCAAGGATGAGGAGAAAATAAAATGGGTATTAATGTTTTGGTAAAAAAACAATACTGTCTAGCAGTGATAACCTGTGAGGGAAGTCCTAGATTATGCTGTTTGGGAATTGTAGGAAACAGAGATGACTGACGAGAACTACTCACTTCCACAAGCAGGAAGTTTCACTGCAAAAAGTGCATCTTATGATGGATGAATAAGAAGACCAAAGAAAATAATAGAAACACATGAAGGTAGTGGATTATCTTTACTTTTCAATATAAACGCTGTTTGTAGAGTTCTATGAAAGGATAACCCTTTTCAAAATTGAGGTCTGTAAATGTCAGCCCTATTTCAGTGGAGCTAAATAGCAAAAATATATCTTTACTGCACAAAGTTGACATATACAACATTAAAAACACACAAAGTACAGCAATTCTAGTCACCTACAAACCAGGATACCGTAAGTGAATGCTTGACCAAAACTTCCTAACTGTGCAAGTACATAATATAAAGATCATTACAAGCTGAATCAGGCATAGATGCATAGGAATATATGATACCACATGAAATAGAGACAAGAACATGACAAGAGCCATGATAAATTAATATGAAGTATGTACTGAATTACCCATAGAGTGCCTGGGGAAGGAATGCTAATGCCCCCCCTCCCCCTATGTTGCCTAACCATGCACTGTTGGGAATGGAAAGTTCTCCTAATGGAATAGTGGTTCTCTGTTTTAATTCCCCTTACCATTTGAAAAGTAGGCAATGGGGCATATTGATCAATACTGTAACTCTTTAACAGTGTAAAGTCAGACAGTCCTACAATGAGCCACATTTATCATAGTGTTAAAAAAAAAAAAAAACTGGCGCATGTTAAAACTATCTAGTCTAACTTAACACCTTTAATAACTTTGCTTACTTTATGCCACAAACTGCGACAACATTTTGTCGCACAATATTTTGCACTAAGCCATGCCACTTTTATTGGACAAGGTGCAGAAGTGTCTAGGAACACATGATAAATGTGGTTTAAGGTATGTACACCATTATTTTGGACAAAAAGGGCCACATGTATGAAAACTGTTTAGGTCTAAAACACTTTTTTTGCTGATCAGTAAACTAAAAAAGTGAGTTTTAGCCTAAACCCCCAGTTTTTCACATACATTGGCCCTAAGTGCCCGATAATTCTGGGAGCAGCTGCCTTGATAAATTTGCCCCAATGTATTTAAGTTGCATCCAGTTGATTCTTTCTAAAAGTCTCAAAATTGTTGTTGGTGACAAATTGAGATGTTTGCTGTTCCTTCTGGCTTCTCAATGTATATTTTCAATTTTGCTTTCAGATTGGATTTGTGACATTTTATGCAAGATTGGTTGCTACCTTGCACCCCTGTATGTCAGATGTTGCAGAAGATCTTTGCTCTATGCTAAAGGGGGATTTTAGGTTCCATGTAAGTGTTTAATGTAGATCTATACAATTTTTTTTTTTTTTTTTTGCGTTTCATAAATTGATGTAGAGAAAAACTAATTGGAGTGTTTTAAACATTTTAGTTAAGAAAGAGGATAGATCAATATTGAAACCAAGAACAAGACTGTAAGGTTCATTGGTGAACTTGCCAAGTTTAAAATGTTTAGCAGAACGGATACTCTCCATTGTTTAAAGGTTTGCTATAAACACTGTATTTTTACACTGTCTCCTATTAGACCATGTATTCGCCTCAATCCGATTTTATGGTCATTCATTTCTACTGATTTTCTCTTTCGATTTAAAAAATTTATTATTATGTAGAGATGTGTATTAACTTTGTTTCAGTCAGGGTAGATTTGATTTAAATCTAACTGATTTAAATCACGATTTAAATCACAATTTAAATCACTAGTCAGTAAGGCTTGATTTAAATCAAAAGTTTCTACCTTAAACTTCACCTAGTTCTTGCTATTTAACATGCAAGTAGATGAAGATTTTTTGAATAACTTTATATCACTTTTTTCCCCAGTTTAATGGGTTATCATTCATATTTGGACACCACTGTTCCTGTTGTACTTAGGAAGGAGACAAATAATCCTGACACTTAATAACAATTTAATAGATTTATTTCAACTGAAACATAAACAACTGCCTGTTAAAAAGTGTGAAAATCATTACTTGAACAGTCTCTAAATCCAAGCACTTTAAGTGACTTCCACAGTTTACTGCGTGTGACTTCCTTAAGAATATCTTTCTGCAAACATATATTTCTTGAATGGTTCCCCCTTAGCTCATGAAGTTTATTTATAGTTGGCATTAAAGATGGAAGATTGCTGGATACCCATGTCATGAGCTACTCCTCCTTCCTCAGCCACTAGGTTTTGACCCTGATATTGGATATTGACTATATTTGCCAAAAAATTGAGCTGGGTCAGTGACTTGTCCATTCGTTTGTTTATGCTCTGTTAATTTATTCTGTCCATGTTAGTTCTGTTTTTAAGTGTTCACTCAGTTCCTTCCAAATTTCAACAGCATCCGCAATAAAACAGCTATTTTTCTGTATTTTGTTTAAAGCTTGAGAGATGGGTTTCGGAAGCTCAGCTATGTTCAACATTTCTCTTAAGGCCCAAGGTTGAGGATTTTGGCAGTGACAGTGCCATCTATTTTATCTCGATTTTCTTTCACAATAGTGTCATCAGAATAGGCAGTTTTTGATATACTGCTCAATCAACAATCCAGTTCCCCACAGAGTTCCATCTAACATCTTGTTGGGAGCGTTAGCTTGGTTCACACATCCTTTTCAGAGCTTGTGACTGCAGCAAAATGATTACGGAAGTATTTAGCAGTTTTAAACAACATTAGTCCTTTATTTCTGGCACACTGAAGTCTTTGGCTTAGAGGTGCAGCAAATGAGCACTGCAACAATTATATTATTAGCAGCTTTGTATTCCCTCCTGCTCTTCTAAAATCTCTTCTCATCTTGGATACGTTTGCAGACTTGTCAGTGTGACCCAAACTGCGTACTTGACATTTGAATTTTTGATTCACAATGTCGTTATGCTTTTACTGCCACTTTAGTATTCTGCTGTGTGTGCATTTCCTGACATATTCAGTTGTTTGTGACAAGGAAGACTAAGTTTACTACCTTCTTCTGTTATACACGCACATACAATTAGGCAATTCATTGTGGAACATTACTCCACCTCATCAATACTTAGGTTAACAATTTTACCCTCCAGAGCTGTTTGCACATTGCTCCATTTCTCTGTCATACACTTGATCCAGCAGTTTCCCTGCAAAACATCAGTCTGCTGGGTGGACTGGATCCTGGTCTCAGTGACTGAACCATATTAATGAAATGAGGGTTATCAGTCAGTACGGAAGAGAGTTCGTTGCATAAATAAAATGGGCTATTTTTCTCAATCAACTCTTTTTTAATCTGCTGTTCTTATCACAAACCTATCTATGGTGGTTCCAGGAGGTAAAGGTTTTTTCTTTCCTTTTGGGTGATGGTGATATGTGGCTGTGGGTGTCCTGATGATGATGCTGCTGCTAATGGAAGCACTAATCCTGGATGGATAACTCTGAAAACTGTAGAACAGGATGATGGTGATCTTGGAGGTGGATAGTTTCAAGAATCCATGAATATCCATAAACAAAAAAAGTCTATGCTGTTATATTTTATTCGTTTATACAAGTTCTGCTTATTCTACACAACACATCTACTGCCTCCAAAGGGAATTTTGTTTTTCTTCATCATAACTGTACAAATGACAGGTAACATTGCAGTAATAATAATAGAGAAAGAGAATTTTTCACCACATGACCAGTTCAGTCTTTAGAAATAGGATTTCAATAATATGTTTACAAACCTGAAGATTCTGCCTGTTCAGACAGTGTTTCTTTTGGTCATCTTATCAACGCACTTGTTGCCTCATTCGCGCCACCAGCGTGCCTTGCATCTCTTTGTTCTTCGTTTGGCATTTTGCACGCATGGCCTGCCTTACCGATAGCGCGAAGGAGTTCATTAAAAATATTCCCAAACTGGGTCTCTTTTACGGCCTGCTGCACAGTTATAGGAAAGAATGTAATAAACCTCAGATCGTTACACACAAACAGATCCAGACTTGTCTGTCTGTGGCTATGCTGCAGTATTGTGCTCAAAGTTTCACTTTCCATTTTTTCTTGTCTGCTTGCCCTTCCTCCCTCCTCACACTTAGATTCACATTCTTTAATGTGTTGTGCAGATCTATTCACTCTCTTCCAAACAATCAGAAACTATTGTCTAACTTCTTGACTTGGCACTGAAGGGGGTTGATTCTGTATTCATAGGTTTGTTGAACAATAGGATTAAGGTCTTTTTCTCAACTCTGTCTGTTTGTAACATTTTTGCTGTGAAGAAGAGGCTGGGACCTCTGCGGAGTCAAATTCACTTTTGAGAACTGCGTAAGTAAAGCGAGAATCTGTGATAATATAGGAGAGAAAACTGCCCATAATCCTACAGAAACCTCTGGAAGAGCATGGCTTGTGAATGTTTATCAATATACAGCCTTTTATTCTACGGAGTTTAAGGAGTTAAACAACTCAGCTTTATCTCATGATGGAAGAACCTTTGGATGGTAAAAATATTCTCCTTCAAAAAAGCAGTTTATTGAAAAAAAATTCGATTTAATTAAAAAAATCCGATTTTTTTTTTATTTTTTTTTTTTAAAAAAAAATCATTGATTTTTATCCACCCTGGTTTCAGTATGACATATTGGCAGCTCTATTATGCGCGACGCTACAATTCTATTTTAATTTTATGTACTTTGTTTACTTCTTTTACACAATATAAATGCTTTTGTAAAGCATAAGTTGTCCTATTCTGACAGCCATAACTTTTTTTTAAGGTCTAGTTTTTTGTGGGATGACTTGATGTTCTCATCGGTACCATTTTGAAGTTCATGTGACACTGATTGCTTTATATAAAGGATTTGGAGAGGCGGGATGAACAAAATACAGCAATTGTAGTAGTGTTTTAATTTTTATTTTTTACAATGGCCACCATATGCTTTAAATGACATTTTAACTGTACTCAACAGGTCGATACGACTACAGCAGTACCAAATATATATACATACACCATATTTCTTGGACTATAAGACACACCTAGGTATTAGAGGAGGAAAATAGGGGAAAAAAAATTGATAACAAAAGTGTGGGATTAAAGGGGGTTGTCTCGTGCCAATGATTGGGTTTTAATTTAAAGATCTTTAAAAAACAAGCAGCTTTGCAAATATATGTTCATTACAAATGTCCTACTGATTTTGTTTCATCCAGTTAGTAGTAGTACATCAGTTCTCAAATCTCTATAGCAGCCAACATGTTGATCTTTATCTCACTGGGGCTGTTCAGGTTTGGTGACTCAATCACCTTTTGAATACAGGTCGAGCTACAGAGCCCCTCCACCACTGAATGCTTCTTTAGTGTGAGGGATGTGGAGGGCTACTGCTTCTGTTGTCTGTGCTGCCTGGATTAACCTACTGGGTGCCTGCATTCCTATGCTCCTCTAAAACAGATTTTGAGGGAGAGCAGCAGTTTGAGGAGCCTGATCAATAGATTGATGCGTGACCCTGTGTGTTTACGATAATCATGATGTCTGTGGAGCTGTGACGTATACTATTAGAACAGATCAGGGAGGCATGTGAACGCCTTCATGCTCTGCGTGTAATAGTGACACATTGGTTGATTATTAGTAACTCACTTCACAGATGCCCTGTTGTATGATTCTGACAGGGTCTGTTTGTTTAGCTGGTGTATTGCCTAAGCAGGGGGTTATAGGAACACTTGCATCCCCACTGCTCTGTATAGCAATCACAGCTTCACAGAACTCTTCAACCACTCATAGATCAGACCTGCTCTTGCTGTCTCTTGTCTGTGTAGAAGATCAGCAAGAGGTCAAAGAGCCTGATCTGTAAGCAGTTACCTTGGCTGGCACCACAGGGTTAACCCAGCGGATGATTTACACAAAGACTACCCAAAACAATAGGACAATACTGCTGATAGAAGTTACTGAGGTAGCGAGGAGCTTTCTGTGTGGGGAGGAGAGAGGGGGGAAGAGGGAGGAGAAGAGGAAGACAAGAAGCCCACCTCTGGATTAAAAAAAATCCTTTTATCCAGACACATATGAAGCAGGCTGAAAGCCGTGTAATGAGACAACTCCTTTAGTGTACTTTTTATTTTTCCATGTTGTTAGGTGCGACTTTTTTTGATCACTTTTTTTTAAAAATTTTTTTGGGGGACATGAAAAGACACACAAAAAAAACCAGGGGGAAACTGGGTATTACTGGGAGAAATGTCTGAAACTAGTTGCTGGTTGTGAACTGAATATATATGAAATGAATGAAAGTATAACGGTTGCATAATAAACTTTATTTATGGTAACATGACAAATGTTACATTTTATCCATTTCAAGGGTCTTCTCAGCCTGTAAGAAAGCTCTCATTTTTTAAAAGACACCATTTATGTCCACAGATGCTGCTGTCAGACTTCTCGCATCATCACATCGAAATGGCTTGTACACTCCTTGAAACCTGTGGAAGATTTCTGTTCCGATCTCCAGATTCCCACTTAAGAACCAGTGTTCTATTGGTAAGCGTAATGCCCTTTAGCACTGTGTAGGTATTGAGGTACAGCAATCAGTGGTTACTTTCGGTGGTATTTTCTGGTCAAATCTGGATGAATGGTCAGATAAGAATTACATCATGGGAAAAAAATGTGTGTATGTATGTGTGTGTGTATATCAATTTATCTATATATCTTCACCCGCCTCTGCCCCCTATCTGACTTCTCTAACTCTCCACACCCTATATCTGACCACAACCTGCTTACCTTCTCCACCATCTCCACCCCACCTGCTCCTCCTGTCTCACATTTAGTACACCCAGCAGGAAACCTACAAAACCTTAACCCCTCGCACTCTCTCTGACTCTCTTGCACCTCTCTCTACCATATCCTCCATTGATGACCCTGAACAGCCAACTGCTTTCTACAAACCACACTATTTCCTCCACACCGATTTGCGTCGCCCCTCTCACACACAACAGAACCGGCAAATCAACAGACAACCCTGGCACACAGACTTCACTAAACAGCTGAGACGGCTTCCAGGAATTGCTGAACGCCGCGGAAAGAAATACCCGCTCCACCAATGACATCACCACATACAATACACAATCACTACACACATTTAAGTTGCACTCACCTCAGCCAAACAAGGATTACTTCACCAATCTCATATCCTCTCTGTCTTCACAACCATAGACAAACTTTTTAACCCCTTCAAACTCTCTCTCCGATCTCCACCAGGACTCCTCCCCCCATCCTCCTTTTCAGCAGACGACTTTGCCACCACTTTCTAAAACAAGACCAACCTCATCAGAGATAGCTGCACTCAATTGTCCCCTTCGGCCCACTTCCAATGCCTGCACAGTCCCCACCACCACCCCTTCTACCTTCACCCCGCACTTCTCCCCCCACCCACCCCCCCCCCCAACTTGGTTCGCCACTGTCACTCATGACATGCTCTCCTCTCTACTCTCCAAAAGCCAACCTCACTACCTGTAACCTTGTAGTCCATTTGCCATCTCACCTCATCCCTGACCTTAGTGCAGTCATCATCCCAGTCTTTGCCCATCTCTTCAAACCTATCGCTAACCTCTGGCATCTTTCCCTTTCTCATTTAAACATGCGACCATCACACCCATCCTTAAGAAACCATCATCTTGACCCCTCTTGTCTGTCCAACTATCGCCCATCTCGCTGCTTCCCATTTGCTTCTAAACTCCTCGAGCAGCACGTCCATTTCAACTGTCCACCCAATCTGTCCTCCAACCTTCTTCTTGACCACTGCAATTGGGTTTCCGATCCATCACTCTACTGAAACAGCCCTAACCAAGGGCACCAATGACCTATAACCGCTAATGCCTCACGTCACTACTCGATCCTTCTCCTCTTAGACCTTATCCTCTGCCTTTTGACACTGTCGAGCATTTCCCTCCTGCTAACAAATCATCTCCCTCCCTCGGCATCATGGACTCATCCCTTTCCTGGGATCTCCTACGTACCTCTCTGATCGGACGTTCAGCGTTTCTCATTCTCGCTCCACCTCCTCCCCTCGACCCTCTCCTGTTGGTGTCCCCAAGGGTCAGTCCTGGGCCCACTTACGCTTCTCTATCTAACCTTGGCCTGGGTTCATCTCATAGCATCACCGGCTTTCAATACCACCTGTATGCTGATGACACCCAACTTTACATCTCTGGCTGACATAAACTCTTTACTGTCCAAGATCCCAGATTGTCTATCCTCCATATCATCTTTCTTTCTCCTCCGTTCTACTAAAACTTAATGTAGAGAAACGGAGGAATTCATTTATCTTTCCACCCTCCCACTCCATCCTCCACCTGATCTCTCTATTACAGTCAGCGCTCCACACTCTCACCAGTCCCACAAGTCCGCTGCCTTCGGGATAACTCGACTCCGCTTTGGCCCTTCAAACCACACATCCAAGCTCACTCGCCTGCCTGTCTCCACTGAAAAATATTTCACGAATCCGCTCATTCTCGACCCTGACACTACAAAAATTAGCTGGTCATGCCCTTGTCATCTCCCGCCTAGACTACCTGCAACATCCTTACTGTGGCCTCCCGTCTAGCACGTCTTGGCTCCCCTTCATCCATCATCAACTCTGCCCGACACGTCTTATCCACCTCCTCCTCGCTACTCCCTGCCTCTCCCTTGCCAAATTCCCTTCACTGGCTACCCATTGCCCACGAATTCCACTTCAATGTTGCTAACCATGACCTACGAGAGGTCTCCTATAAACTCTCCCCTCTTGTACATCTCTGCCCTAATCTCCAGATACTCCCCCTCACGCAATCTCCGCTCCTCACAGGACCTTCTTCTCTGCTCTCCCCTTATCAGCTCTTTACACAACCGTCTCCAAGATTTCTCCCATGCTTCCCCACACTCTGGAACTCACTGCCCCAACACATCAGACTCTCCTCCACTTTCACCAGCTTCAAAAGCAACCTGAAAACCCATCTCTTCAGGATAGCCTATAAACTATAGTACCCCTTCTGTCACCACACCTTCCACAAACATGTCTGCCCGTACCTTCTGTCTCTTTCCCCCATCCTTGTAGATTGTAAGCCTTCGCGGGCAGGCTTCTCTCTCCCTCTGTGCCAGTTGATTGTCACATACTGTCAGCATTGAACTTGTTTGACTTATGTTATGTATGTAACCCCCTTGAATGTATAGCGCCCTGGAATCTATGACGCTCTAAAATATTTAATAATAATAATAATATATACATACATACATATATATAACATTTCTCACAAAACTAAGTGAAAATGGAGAAATCCTGTCCAAAGTGTCAATATTTTGTGTGGCCACCACTATTTTCCAGCATTGTCTTAACCATCTTGGGCATGGAGTTCACTAGAGCTTCACTGGTTGCAGCCACTGGAGTCCTCTTCCGCTCCTCCATGATGACATCCCATAACTAGTGGATATTAGAGACCTTGCGCTCCTCCACCTTCTGTTTGAGGATTCACCACAATAGGGGTCTGGTCTGGAGACATGCTTGGCCAGTCCAGCACCTTTTACTCTTGTTTTCTTTAGCAAGGTAGTGGTCGACTGGGAGGTGTGTTTTGGATCGTTATGTTGGAATACTGCCCTGCGGCCCAGGGCTTTTGCCGCTGGGGGGCTGATGATACGAAGAATGAAAGGCTGTTAGCTTCTTCTTTCAGCAGACACTAAGCTAATCCGGTATGTACTAGAGCAGTAGGAGAAGCATTGACAGCATAGAGAGAATTCTAAAGAGAAAATGTGGAAGTTGCGGTCCAGAGACAAATGATCCAGACTAATTAGAGGAAAAAATTGGGGGCTGCAGGCACTATGAGACATTCCAAAGCTGTCTTTAGGGGAGGAAATGACAGCATATAGAACTGAGGTTGCCAAGTCCACCACAGCCTGCAAGACCTTCTGACTAAGAAAGCATTTAATGATGCACCTTGTTCAAATTAGTAAAGGTTAGGGTATGTTCACACGGTGTATTTGGGGGGGCATACTTCGAGGTGCTAATGGCGCTGCAATACGCAAAAAGTACACCCCGCATGTACGATAAAATCATATCGCTCATTGAGTACTTTGATTTTACGGCGTATTCCCCGGCGCACAGTACGCAACCATAAAAAGTGACATGCCACTTCTTTCAGGTACTTATGCACCATGGAAAGTGAAACTGAATGGGAGCCGGGCCGGAACGCTGTTGCAAGTATGCGCTGGCCAGCGCAAACCTTCCCCAGCAGGTGGATAGCGGGCGTTGCGGTACACCCCACACTACGCTGCCTGTATCCGGCCTTAGCAGTGAAGACCAGATGACTGTCTTGCACACTTGAGAACAGAAACCTGATTATGCATAGCCAGGGAATCCCCCACTGCTGTGGTAGAGTTCCTTTAACCCCCTATCGCATCTGGATGTACTAGTAAATCCTGGTGGTGGTAAGGGGCTATGTAGCGGCATTACGATGCAATTCTGCTACATAGGCAGCGGGTGCTGGCTGCTAATTGCAGCTGACAACCCCCGGTAACATTCTGTGCTGTTTAACCCTTTTGCAGTGAACATGGTCGCTATTTAAATGAATGCGAAATGGTGTCACACAGTTTCGCACTCCGAATGGGACTCCCCAGTTTTAAAGTATAAAAAAATAAATATTAAATCTTCAAATCAGAAAACTTCAAAGCAGAAGAAAAATATGACATAGTGGGGATAACTGAGACATGGCTGGACGAGAGCTACGACTGGGCAGTTAACTTACAGGGCTACAGTCTATTTAGAAGTAACCGTAAACACCGGAACGGGGAGGTGTCTGTCTCTATGTAAAATCCTGTTTAAAGCCAACACTGCGGGAAGATATAGGTACAGGTAATGAACAGGTGGAATCATTATGGGTAAATATACATGGGGATAATAACAGTAATATAATTATATTAGGGGTCTGCTATAGGCCCCCAAATAGAACCCATAGAAGATGTACTCCTCAAGCAAATAGATGAAGCAGCTAATCACAATGAGGTTGTTATTATGGGCGACTTTAACTACCCAGACATAAATTGGGAATCTGAAACCTGTAGCTCTCACAAAGCAAATATGTTTTGTCTATAACTAAAGATAATTGCCTTTCCCAAATGGTGTATGAACCGACTAGAAGAAAGGCCCTTCTAGACTTAATATTGACTAATAGACCTGACAGAGTAACAAAGGTTCAGGTTGAGGGGCAATAATATAATAAACTTCCATTTATCCTTCAATAGAGCTTTTTGTCATGGAGCCACAAAAACACTGAATTTGAGGAAAGCTAATTTTATCCTGCTTAGAGAGGCCCTAAACCGTATTGACTGGGCCAAGGTGTTTAATAATAGCAGAACAAAAAATAAATAGGAGATCTTTAAAAAATCTTAGGCGCCCACTGTGAGAGAGATCATGTGGATCAACAGAAATGTAAAAGAGGCGATAAAGGGGGGGGGCGTGGTTAACCATGTGAGTGAGTGGACGCTTCTCCCCTGAGCTCCGCACAGGATTCTGCCAAACACTTCGAAAGCCTGCTGAATATGGGTCCCAGAAGAGGGAAAAGGATAGCTAAGCTGCCCAGGTCCCCATCCATGGGTGACATATCCATTTCCAACTATTTTCAGCCGCTACAGGACCTGGAAACTGACACCCGGGCTTCCCGCGCTTCGGCACCATCTTCTCCTATCCAGCGTCTGGGCCGCGGACCATCACCGCACTAGAGCTGCTGCTCAGCCGTCACCTGCACAGCACCCTGCATCGCTCCCAAGCATCGGGGCTTTACTACATTGCCGGGAAACGACGGAGACCTCCTCACCTGACCTTCCAGGGCTCGGTGTCCCCCGCCGCAAGAACAGGGAGGTGGATGCTACCGCCGACCGCGCTCTGATGCCGCCATCTCCTGCGCTCCAGATGCGGGAAGGAAGGACCAGTGCCCAGACCCAGCATCGCTGAACCGACCGGGCGGAGGATCATCCTGCCATGGCTATAGAGGAGCTCCCGGCCGCTGGTGCAAATCATCTGCTGTCATTCCAGCCCCCCTGCTGCGGAGAGGAGCTTCGGGCCGAGCGGTCGCGCCGGTCCCAGGTACAATCTGAGGCACCCGTTCAGTACCATAACGAGCCCCCGGCACACATGGCAGGTCTCCTGACCCCAGAGACTGTCCCAATAAGGCCCAGAGATACCCTGACTGACTCCCAGGACCAATGGCGGGAATTTCCCGCACCCGCGGACGCCATCTCAGGCATCCTTTCATATGCTGAGCAAATACCTATCTCCAACATGGCGGCGGTAAACACCGCATCAGCTCTGCAACCATCTCCTTTGCCTCTCCTGCCTAGCACCACTCGAGTTGCTGAGACCCCGAAACTGAGGTCTACTACCCCAGCATCTCCATCCCTGACACAGGGACCGGATGGATCCCCAGACCCTGTAAACACCTCAGATAGTTGGGCTGCGGAGGTCTACACAATTGACATCTCCTCCATTAGAGGAAATGGGGACACCGTTCTGCAATCGAGATATGAACGATCCCCCCCCCCCCCTCTCGCTCTCCCACTGAATCGGCCGCACGGTCCTTCTCTGCTGTTGCTGCCCACACATCAGGACACTGCCAGACTCCGCAGAGGGATCGCCACAGTGCTGCATTCACAGAAACCGGCTGGACAGTGGCTTCATCTCAGCCAGAGAGAACAGGCCTCACATCAATCCGGCCGCAGACTGTTGTTTACCCCCTGCCATATTCTTCTCCTGATATGCAGACGACCCACAAAGCCCCCCCACAGGCTGGTCACATAATCTCCAAAAAATTGGGAATCTCGCAAGAGAACAGAGTGACTTTTGATCACTATATTTACTATTTTGCCATAGGCAAACTTAAACTCTATCAGTTCTCTATCAGTTAAACACTAAAACATAACTTTTATTATGTATAACACTTAACCTCTATAAACACTATTTAAAAACTTGATCTATAAACTAATCATTTAACCCTTTTTGCTTCTGAAAGAGGGAATAACTCCCTTTCTATTATCCAGTCTGGTGGAACCCCACCTACTAACAGGGGAGCCTTATATCTATAACAAAGTACTAGCTCCAGTAAGGGATCCCAAGCCAACTACTTGGGCAGTTGTCCCTAATCTCATAGACACAGAACAAATAAGGCCCCTCTGTGACACCGTCTGCAGCAGGTGACACTTGTAGACAGAGGGGAGAGATCACAATTTAAAACGTCATATCTGACCTCGCCGACATGGCTTTATCAAGGCTTAGAGGTCCGATCACATGTGGTCTGAGCTCACTTCCTTTTATATCATGTTAGGTAAACACCCCGTTCAGGTGCTCACCAACTAGCCATCAGAGAATCCACATAAAACCCACTCCCCCTTCCCCCACAGGCTGAGCCCCACGCAGGGCACGACCCAGCCTTCCGTTCTGGGATTACCCCAAGGGCTCCTGCTGTACGGCCTCCACAACCACCCGAGACACAAGCGAATTTAGCCCTTTTTTCTTCTACGTCAATGGCAGGTGGGGCCTGGAACTCCAACCCTGCTTCTCCTACCTGGAGGGAAACTCCAGATCAATCACCCAAGGATCTCAATCGCCGGGCCCACTCCCCGTCCTTGGAGGGGTCTGCAACCCATTGCCTGGCTTCAACCCTACCTCCTCCGGACGCTGCTCTTCACGCCCTTGCCTCCCACCCAGAGTTGCGGGCCCTCCTCTCCTTGCTCCCTTCTAAAGAAGACATGAGGCAACTGGGCCTCGACCTTCAGCGGGCATGGAAACAAGATTTACATCCCGTACAGACAGCAGTGACATCTCTCCAAGAAAGAGTTCCGCAACTGGAAACAGACAGACTCTGCAAATCTCACAATCTCTGCTCTAAAGGCGTCAATGGCCGAGCGGTCTGAACGTCAGGCCTCCCTGGAAATGCAACTTGACGACTTCGAAAACCGCAACAGACGGAACAACATCCGTATCCGCAGTCTCCCCGAATCCGTCCATACGTCGGAACTGATTCCAACTTTGACCAAAATCTTCAATCACATCCTTGGTCGCCCACTGGACACTTTTATCGAATTCGATCGCGCGCACAGGGCTCTCCGCCCGCAGAGCCAAGATCCGGATCGCCCCAGAGACGTCATCTGTAGGATACATCATTATACGATCAAGGAAGAAATAATGCGGAAAGCCCGCCTCATGAAAACTATCCAATTCAAGGATGTCCGCATTGGTCTCTTCCCAGACCTATCGAGACGTACCCTACGCATGCGAGCAGCACTTAAACCCCTTCTCTCTGTTCTACAACATAGGAATATCCAGTACCGATGGGGTTTTCCATTTTCGCTCCAAGTCAAGTACAAGGACTCTCTTCTTGTCCTCAAATCTCCTGCTGACTTACCTCGCTTCACAGCGACTCTGGGCCTCCCTGATACTAATATCCCTGACTGGGATGCCGCTGTCGGCCTGCCTTCCTCATCCTCCATTCTCCCTGCCCCTGAGACTTCCAACCGCCCCAGAAGAGAGACCCCGCCGAAAGACCAACGCCCTCGCAGGCGAAGAAGAAGTTCTGGGGACTCTGCGCCAACCCAGGTGCCGCATCGCTGATTTGCCCCTCTGTGATCTTGGGGTAATTCTTTGTAATTACTTGCACTTATAAGTGTCTTACATTCAGAGTCTGCTGTTATTTTTGTAAGTGTTGAAATGTACTAGAAGTAGGGTTTCTCGGTGCTAGTCCCGCCAGACCTATTTTCCTTTCCATTTGTAGCTCCTATTCATAGTCTACACATCCTTGGGTCACATATGTTAATAAGGTTAACCTGTTAAATACTTATTTCACATGCTATGTATCCTTTCGTAACAATTTTAAGCAGTTTTTCCATGACTGTCCAAAAGAGAAGAAGAGTGTTATTTTTTCTCTTCTCTGTTCTCTCGCCGCTCACCCTCTCCCCTCCCTTCCTAAATTCCTCTCTTCCCTAGTTTTTTATTTATTTTTTATTTTTTTATTACACTAAAGATACTGCCATTGCTTGTACCACCTGTTGCGTTGAGCTTGGATTTTATGTTTTATTATAATTGGCTATGCTCGCTGTATGGTTCGGTCATTACTGTCCCCCAATGTCTCATGCCATAAGCCTTTCTTGGGCTTCTGCAGCTGCTAGCCTGCTACTTTATGTGTTTTGGCCTTTTAGTTTTTAGGCCTTTTTGGTCCCCTCTTTCCTCTTCCTTTCCGTCCCCCCTCCAACCCCTGCAGCCGGGGCTGGCCACCTCAGGTGACTCTTATATAGTGGTTGTCAGAAGCGTCTCCCGCTCCTTAATCTTCTCCCATGCATAATATCAGATTTGCATCCCTTAATGTTAAGGGATTTAATTCCCCAGAAAAGAGATCACAGGTCTTGTATTCTCTCCATAAGCAAAAAGCTCATATAGTATGCCTCCAGGAGACGCATCTACTTCGTTCCCATCTGCAATCCCTTCGCAATCGCTACTTCCCTGCCTGGTACCATAGCAGTAATCCCTTGCAAAAAACAAAGGGAGTTGCTATATTCCTCCATAAGTCTCTCCCTGCTCAACTGTTGGATGTCTTCACAGATGATGACGCACGGGTAGTCTTTGTGAAGTGCAGCATACAGGGACTCATTTACACCATAGATCATATCTATGTCCCCAATGTCAACCAGATAACTTTTCTAGTCAAAGCCCTGGATGACTTGACCGTCTTTGCTCAGGGTCAAGTAATCCTTTGCGGGGACTTTAATATGGCCATCCACCCCCCCTTAGATACCTCCTCGGGCCACACCTCAATCCCCTTCCGTGTCCTTAAAAAGTTCAAAGCACTGCTCCACAACATGCAACTCTCTGATATTTGGAGATTGATGCATCCCACCGATATGGACTACACATTCTTCCCTTATCCACATCAATCCTACAGCAGAATCGATTACATTTTCCTCCAGCATTCCCTCCTCTCTCGAGCTGTTGACACCAGAATAGGTAATATATTGCATTCTGACCACGCTCTGATTTTTTGTGATCTCTCACTTCCCCTCCTTCGACGCTCCCCCTTTACCTGGAGGCTGAATGAGTCTCTAATGCGAGACGCTCTTTGTCTCGCCGAACTCAAAACCACGGCCCGTGATTTTGTGACGGTGCACCAGGGTGATCCGACATCCCCTCAGGTTCAGTGGAAGGCGTTGAAGTGTACCTTACGTGGTGTCCTTATGAAGCACGGGGCAAGACTAAAAAGGGAATCGGCTCTTAAATTACGTTCTCTCTTAGCTAGGCTTGATGTGGTTGAATCCTCCCACAAAGCCTCCGGAGCAGACGCTGAATTGAGGGAATTGACCCAGCTGCGCCACGACTCGATACACTGGATCCATATTGGATCTGATCAGGTCAAATGCTCCGCATTTGCAGATGACCTATTGTTATTTATAACTCAGCCCCTTATCTCTCTTCCCTCTGTTCTTAGGGCCCTTTATGGTTGCTTAAGAAACCAAAATCTCTAAAGTTAACATGTCCAAAAGTGTGGCTCTTAGTCTATATCTTTCTAAACTCTGGGATCGCTTATGGAAAACTACTCCGTCTCATGGGCCGGCACTTCCATTAAATACCTGGGGGTCCATATCCCCTCACATCTGAATAAAACCTTTGACCTTAATTTTGCCCCTCTCCTCCAATCGATCCAGTGAGACCTCAGCAGGTGGGACCGTAGAGACTACTCCTGGATCAGCTGTATAAATATTCTAAAAAATGAATATTCTCCCTCGTTTACTTTATTTCAAGCAGTGCCTCTCATACTCCCTAAATCATTCTTCAGCTCCCTGAATACAGTCATCACCCAGTTTGTGTGGGCGGGGAGACACTCCAGGATATCTAGAGCCATTTTGATGCAACCGCGTCTGGAGGGCGGCCTTTCAATGCCGAACTTTCAGGCCTACTATCTGTCTTCTGTGGCTGTCAGGATCCTGGACTGCTTTCATTGTGTACAGGATAAATGCTGGGTTCAGATAGAATCCACCCGGTGGCACCCCTTCCATGGCTCCCATCAACCATGCTGCCGAAAAAGCTCTTATGCACCCTTCCCTTAGTAACCCAAACCACCATCCTGATCCGTAGAGCCTTTCCTACCTCTATGAACATCCTTGTCCCAGGTGGCCCCCTCACCCCACTAACAGGGAACCCATTCTTATCTGACGAGCTACGGTCTGCGGCCTCAGCGCTCCGAGGAGTTAGGAGCTTCCTGACAATGAGAGACCTTTGCGAGGGAGACGTGTTTCGTTCTTACACTGACCTTGTCTCAGAATCCGCCTCAGCGACTTTTTCTAGATTAAATTACTATCAAATATGAAGTCTTCACTCTTCATATAAAACAGCCTTATCCCTAAACAGACCTTTGAAGCCATTTGAGACATGGTGTGTCCAGAGAGTCAACTCTGCGCATCGTGTCTCGAAGATCTATGGTCTTTTAACAGCCCCTCTCGAATCTTTGAAACTTCCCTACCAGTCAGCATGGGAAAGGGATCTGTCCAGGATCCTCTCGGATGACGACTGGAGTAAAATCTTCCTCTTGGTGCACAAGACCTCTGTCTCGATCAGAATTCAGGAAATGAATTACAAAATCCTCACCCGATGGTATCGGGTCCCTTCCCTGCTGCATACCATTTACCCTGCAGTGACTGACACTTGTTGGCGGTGTCAAAAAGAGACCGGGACTATGATCCACATATGGTGGGGTTGTTCCTCCCTCCAACCCTTTTGGAACTCAATCATTCGCGCTATTCATCTGATATGTGATGAGCAGTTGCGTCATGACCCAGCTGTCCTACTTCTTTTTGACATCCAATTGCCAGCCCGGATTTTGAAAACCCATCTGATCTCGGCCCTTTTAAATGCAGCAAAAGCAGTTATTCCCAGACTGGCGCTCCGCAACATGCCGCTCCATCACGGATTGGTATAAGGAGGTTCATACGATGTGTAGAATGGAAGAGTTGCGTAGCGAATCTCTTAATGAGGCCAAACACTTCCTGCACACTTGGAATGATTGGTTAGTTTTCTGTAAGTCCCCACACTATCAAACCCTATCAGTGGCACTGCTTGGACCCTGTGACTGCGATCTCATCTGATTACCGTGACGACCACTTTTCTGTATCACATGGTTACCAGTTCCGGCTGCCTCTCCCCCACCCCCTCCCCTCCTTACCCTTGTCTTTCCAGGTTATAACATGTTCACTTAGCCTCTGTTCGAAAGGCTTATGTGGGTTCTGGTTGGCCTTTGTTTTTAGTTATCGAGCACTATGGTCATATGGAGCACGACAGGTCGAAAAGCTTCACCAATCTTGCCTATGTCATGGTGGGCACCTAAAATCTTATCTCTACTGAGATCTCCGGCGCAGCCGTCAGGACTTGCCCTTTATTTCCCTACTGGCCTTATGGGTGCCTAATTTGATTCTGGGCTCAGACCAGAAAAGGGATCAGATACTTTCTACTCCGTATGAGAATGTTATTCCTGATTCGAGTACGTCATAAGATATCATTCTTCTAATCTCTCTTTAGATTATCTTTGTCAGATCACAACAAATCCACACCATGTTTTTCCCTATCATTGTTCATGCTCATAAATGTAACTTATCTTTAATGCTCATATGATTGTGCTCTGAGTGTTTCATGTTCATTCTTTCCTCAATAAAGATGCTTTTTGAATGCGAAAAAAAAGAGGCGATAAAAAACAAAAAAGGTGTTTCAGCTACTAAAGCAGGAGGGCGTGAAGAGTCACTAAGAAGCTATAAGGAAAAAAATAAAATATGTAAAAAAAATGATTAAGGTAACAAAGCTGGAGACAGAAAGACATATTGTCATAGAAAGTAAAGCTAACCCCAAAATATTTTTTAATATATAAATAGTAAAAAGATTAAAAAAGAAAATGTTGGCCCTTTAAAAAGTACTGAGGGAGAAACTATAGAGGTGGATGAGAGAAAAGCAAACCTATTAAACAATTTCTTCTCCGCTGTATTTACCAAGGAGGATAACATTCCTGTTTATGGGCAAAGGGAGGAGGTAAATTCCAACTTAAATGTTTCTTGTCTAACCCAGGAAGAAGTTCAGCTCCGCCTTAGGAAGCTTAAAATAGACAAATCACCAGGTCCTGACGGTATACACCCGCGTGTCCTAAGGGAGTTAAGTAATGTGATAGATAGGCCCCTATTCTTAATATTTATGGACTGTATACCCAGGACTGTATCTAGAACAAGGGGGTATCCTCTACGTCTTGAGGAAAGAAAGTTTCTACATAAACATAGAAAGGGATTCTTTACTGTTAGAGCGGTGAGACTGTGGAACTCTCTGCCAGAGGAAATTGTCATGGTGAATTCACTAACCGAGGTCAAGAAGGGCTTGGATGCATTTCTGGAGCGTGATAATATAAAAAGTTATAGTGACTAGGATTCTGTAGAAGGGCCTGGATACATTTCTAGATGTAATAATATAACAAGTTCTAGTGACCAGAATAAAAAAGTTACACATAAACGGTATAGTTGTGTCTGTAAAAGTCAGATCTATTAAAGTAAAACATCATTTATCCCATACACTGAACAAGGTGTAGCACTGAAAAACTCCAAATTGCAGTTTTTATTGTCTTATTTTTTTTGTCATTTCACATCCCCTAAAAATTGGAATAACCGTGAAAAAAGTACACTTCAGCCCGCAAAAAATTCACCCTCACTCAAGTCCTTAAGTATAAGTATAAAAAAGTTATTGGTCACAGAAAATGGCAAAAATGTGAAAAATAGAAAACGTTTGAATTTTTTTTTACGATGCTAAAACATAATGAAACCCCTTCATGTTTGATATTGCTGAATACATTTCAACCTGTACAGATGATGTATTATTTATACTGAAGATTGAACATCGGAAGTATGGGTTTTTTTTTTTTTTTGTTTTTTTTTTCACATTTTGCCCCACTTAGAATTTTTTTTTACAGTTTTCCAGTATATTCTCTTTTATAGTGAATGACACCATTTGAAAGTACATCTTGTCCTGCAAAATAAAAGCCCTCATATGTTAGATTAAAAAATAAAAAAAGTTATGGCTCTAGAAAGGCGGGGAGGGAAAAACGAACATGACAAAAAAATAGGCTGCAGCAGGAAGGGGTTAGAGAGTCCTAACCCTTTGGGAAGTCAAAGTTTTTTTTGCTAAATCAGTCTTGAAAAACATCTCCAGAAATTAGATCTTTTGGGAACGCGATGAGAAGGATTTGGGGAAATTGATTGTTCTACAGAAACATACAAGATCTCCATAATTTGAAGGCTGAATATATTTTCTTGTCTTGATGGGGTCTTTGCTAAGATCTCTTTCAATTATGACTGTCCCTCCACTTTAGAGCAAAGTGGCACTATCAATGTGGAAAGCATTTTGATAACACCAAGGCCACTGTTGCTCAGCTAAACAGGAGAGCAATGAACCAGAGTAGAATGAGTAATACCTCTCATTAGCCTTTTTTGGTTTCTCAAAGGACATGTATCTACACTTTTCGTTCATGTTCTATGGTCCATAGAAGTGATCATTCATCTCAGGGGCTTCATGTGGAAATGTCAGATACAAATCTATTAGTTGAGAAGCTTTGAGAGTCCCCACTAACTGAGGGGGAAGCCTTTTTAGTTTAAGTCTCCTCTAGACATTGGGAATGTAAGATAGCCAGATGTCCTAAAAATGGAGTCTGACCCTTGGATAAGAAACAAGATGGGATTTCACTTCAGGCAGAAATTATCCTGTAAGGCTTTGTTTACAGCACGGAGGATGAGGGTGCAAATGCAAAGGGCTTGCAGGAAGACTTGTTTTTTGCATCCTACTTTGAGGAGTTAGAGGAAAAAGGGCTGATGCCAGTACTGAAAATGAGAGCTAGAGAGAGGGCTAAAATCTCTTCCAGAACAGAAGCGCAGAAACCGCACACCGGTGTCTTAACACAGCACCTAGGACGCTTAGTATTTTAAAATTGACATTCTACCTCCTTGTTGGTGTGGAATTTAGTTGTGTGTTGTTCATGAGGTGAAGTATCCGTGCAATGAACTTGTAATCTTGCTTAACAGGAGTCCTTATCTTTCTTATAAACACAAGAATTTATAAAAGCCAGGATGTTTACAAGCCTGATGGAAGTATGCCGTTTGTTTTATAATGTGTTTTCATTCAAAAATAGCCATGTAAAGCAGTGTATACCAACATTTCTAAACTTCGTACACCCCAATAAAAAGAATAAAGAAACAATCAATATAAGTTCACAGTTGTGACCAGAGGAAAGAAAATATTTAGTTATGTACGATTTAGTATGATACTAGGTAAAAATGCCGCTGTAAAAGATTTGGAGATGTTAGTGGACAGTAGTCTTAAATGTAGTTACTAATGCCAGGCGGCTGCTGCCAAGACAATTAAAATCATGGGATGCATCAAAACAGACATTGATACTCCTGACAAAAACAGTTTTGTTTATATACAGATCATGGGGGGAAATCCCACATGGAATATTGTGTACAGTTCTAGGCACCGGTGTATAAAAAAGGACATAACAGAGCTGCAGCGGGTACAGGGAAGGCGACCAAGTTTGTTTGGAGATGGGTGGATTGCAGGATATCAAACTTGGATTTATTCAGCATGAGGGAAAAAGACTAATTCAGGGTGATTTTAATTACCATGTACAAATCTGTGAATGGACAATTCATAAATCAGGTTTGTGATCTTGTCACAGCTAGGCCAGCAGCTATGAGGGGCATACTCTACGTCTAGAGAAAGGAAGGTTTCCGCATTTTCATAGACGTGGATTCTTTACTCTAACAGAGGTGTGGGACTATGGAACTCATTGCCACAAAAGGATGATATAATGAGTTCATTAAACAGATTTAAGGAGCTTAGATGCTAGAGTTTATGGTTACTACATTTTGGAGATGGGATGTTAATCCAGGGACTTATTCTGATTGCCATGTTTGGAGTTGGAAAGGAATTTTTATTCTAGTATAGGACGATTGCCATTTGTCTCGTAGGGTCTTTGCCATTAGATCACATTCATGCAGAGATCAATTACCAATAATCACGTACAATAAAGGTAAAAGGCAACAAAGAGAAAGTTAACATTTTTCAATGTAGAGGTTTGCAGTTTTCCCTTAGTTAATACTAGCATACCCCAATACAGTGCTTAATTAGTATCCCCCATACAGTTATTAAACAAGTATAGTGCCATTCAGTGGCCAGTTAAAGGAGTATTCCCAAAATGAAGAAGAGGTGACGCTTGTTCGGTTCTTTATTCCTTTCTACGGGAATTCTGAATACAGAGTTAATATGCTCGGCTGTATATGTAATTGCCAAATAAATGAAGGGAGAGGGCCACGCAAGCACAGCCACCTCTTCATTCTCTGCAGCCGTCAAGTAGTCTGACACAACCCACAAATTGAGTGGTGAGAATACCCCCTTGATGCTGTCAGGGCTCGTTTAATGCCATTATGCACTGTACAGTTAATGTGGCTTTTAGTTAAATTAGGGCCACCAACCAAAAACCACCTAGTTCAGGTAATGCAGCCATACACCATAAAGTTAAAACACAAGATTGGGAGGTGTCAGGAAAAGGCTGTCGACCCACTTGAGGGTCGTCGGCCTGACTTGGGGTGTATCGGGACGTCGCGCTCCCCCTAGGGGTGCAAGAGATCAGCCAGATAGTGTTTCCGTGAACCCCTGTCCACATGGGTACAGGAAGACCCAGGAAGGAGGAGAGGAGAACCTACTTCGCCCACACCCCTGAACGGCTGGGAGAGATTTGTTTACCCACGCTGGTTAAACAAAGCTCGGCCAGTCAAATAAACTGCCACCAGTTCTCGTTTGGTTATAAGACCGGATCATTACCAACTTATAACAAGGCCAGGAACCAGCCTTGGGGTAGCTATATATTATAGAACGAGTAATAGCTCAGATTAAAGTTTATAGATTTAATTCGCCTTGGAGGGCACACTAGACAGATAATATCTACAGAATCATAATATACAGATAAGGGTCAGAGGTGCAAATATAAGTATGGGTACAAACAAAAGGCGGTAAGATGTGTCCAGTTACCTCCGGTTGGCTTGGTGCTATGCCCTGCTGGGGGGGGTGTGGCTGATGTGGCCTTGCTTCGTTGTGGATGCTTCTGGAATGATGTCAGGTACCCCCCCCCCCTCCTGAATGCAAAAACTGTGCAAGCTGGGCTCCAGCTTATATCCATGATGGGACAGCCCACATGGAAGCCTCCTACACGTCCCCACACACCTCTGGGACGGTCTACAAACTCCTCCTTCTCTGGCCATGCCATTTTTGACTAAAACACAAAAACGGACGGTACCGCGACAGGGCATTGTCACAGAACTGAACCATCAGAACCGGATGGGCCTAAGCTACGCCCTGGTACCACACATCCCCCTCCTATTTTGTTCCTAAGGCGAGCTTTAGATTTCTCAGTTCTCATGCGTCCTAGAACCTCGGGAGTGGCAGTGGGACATGCGGAAAGATTCATATTTTAAAATATGAAATCACCGCAGACCGGTTATGAACAGTTCTCCCATGAATCTTTATGAAATATCTGTGACTGGCCATCTAGCATCTATTTATGCAAGTCTTTGAAGCTGGGGGTTTGAGAGCCTAAGTGTGTTTCAGGTGCGAATGAAGTTGCATGAGGATCCTTTCATACGCTGATCTCCTTCTGGGGTGGCTTCCTATGGAAGGCCATTTACAATGGGTCTGAGCTGGGCTAATTAATTGAGGCTTTCCTGGGAGCTGGAGCCATTTGTCCGATCTGACTTGAGTTATGAAGTTGGAGGAGGGAATGACTTGTCATTTTGTCTCAATTTTCTTCACAGGAGGGTTGAGAGGAGACTCCTTAAGCCTGCTGTTCATACACATGTTTTTATGCAAGGTGCATTGCCAAAAGATGCACCAAATTAAAGAAATGCAAGCATCTTAATAAATTTGCTTTGTTGTGGATTGTCTGTGCAATGAGCTAGCATAGATTTCTGCTATAATCGATGCCAATTTCTTAGTCAACTTGTTTGACCTTGTCCCATCCTGATCCTCCAAAAAAAAAAAAGAATGACTTTGTAGATTAGAAACCCCATTCTGTTCTTTGGCAGGACTTTGACTATTTGTTTTTTCTTAGCTTTTCCTTTTTATAGCTCTAATGCCATGTTTTGGTCTCCAACAAATTTAAGCACTAGGACCTGGTTGACTTTTAATGGGGTCCATTGCTTTCAACTGAGGTGTTTGTCAGTTTACCTGAAGAAAAAAAAATAGCAGTGTGCCTGGAACATCCAATGCAGATGTTATAGAGTCTACAGTGAAACAAGCATCCTCATAGACAGATGTATGGCTAGGCTCTGGAGAATTATATCCTTGGTCATGTACTGTTACAGTTCCTGTGCTTCTTTGCCTGCCGTATTACATTAGATTTTCCTAATGTTTTGTTAGACAGCATCATCTGTCATGTAACAAAAATGTTTTAGACTTTAAATGTAAGCACATAAATGTTTCATAGATGCTGTAATACTTTATTTTACTTTCTTCAGGAGCAAATGATGCGCAAAAAGCAAGCCATGCATTTGGATGCAAGATATGTAACAATGGTAGAGAATGCCTACTACTATTGTAATCCACCTCCAGCTGAGAAGACAGTGAAGAAGAAGAGGCCACCTCTACAGGAGTACATTAGGAAACTGCTATATAAAGATCTCTCCAAAGTTACAACTGAAAAGGTGAGGTGTAGTTCACGGAGTTTGCAAGATTCAAGACTACTTCATTTTTTTTATAGGCAACATTTTAGTATGAATTTTGCAATTACAGTATATAGTTAAGGGGGTTCTCTAAATGTAACAATGATGGCCTGCATTTAGGATAGGTCACCATTATTTGTGTTGTGGCCATCAGAACAAAACTTACCTAGAATGCTGAACTGTGGTACCAGACACCGCTAAATGGATAAGGTTTGGTTTTGTGCAAGTTTTAATGGATTCTAAAAATGAAAAGTATAAGGGGAAAAGTATACTATGCTTCAGAAACTGCATGGTCTTTTCATCTTGGAAGGAAAAGGAGTTACCTATGTATGTTCCTTTAAGGTTTTGCGGCAGATGAGGAAGTTGTCTTGGCAGGAATCAGAAGTGAAGGACTATGTCATTTGCTGCATGATCAACATTTGGAATGTGAAGTACAACAGCATCCACTGTGTAGCCAATCTACTGGCAGGCTTGGTGCTTTATCAAGAAGATGTTGGAATCCATGTGGTTGATGGGGTACTAGAAGATATCCGTCTAGGGATGGAGGTAAAGAATAGAACACGCTGACTATGATTTGACCATGACAAAAACAGGTGATGTTTCTTTTGGATTTGAGTAGTAAAGAGTAGATAAATCTAAGACTATTTATAATTCAAAGGGAAAATTCCTGGAAGGAAAAAAAAAGAGAATTAAAGGGGTATTTCCATGTGGTGTTTTCTACTGGCTGTTCTGTGTACAGTAAAAGCAAGTAAGACCTATACAGTAAGTCCAAGCATAACTTTGCTTGGACTTACTGTACAGGTGAAAAGATAGCCACAGTTGTGCTGTTGGCTCCATTTTGGGACAACCTGTGGACAACACCAGATGGGAATACACCTTTTAACTTGAAAGGTTAGACCTAGTTGCGGAAAGCAGCTCAAAGCAAAGTATAAAGTAATATTTGAGTGCTAATAAAAATCACTTTTTTTTTTTTTTTTCTGTTCTATTCCCGTTAAATAGGTAAATCAGCCAAAGTTTAACCAACGACGGATAAGCAGTGCTAAATTTCTGGGAGAGCTGTACAACTACAGGATGGTGGAATCTGCAGTTATATTTCGTACACTTTATTCCTTCATATCCTTTGGTGTGAACTCTGATGGTAGCGCCAGTCTCCTCGATCCTCCAGAGCACGTGTTTCGTATCAGATTAGTTTGTACCATTCTTGATACCTGCGGGCAGTATTTTGACCGAGGATCTAGCAAACGCAAGCTAGATTGTTTCCTTGTTTACTTTCAGGTAAGTCTTCTGCTGCAGTGATGCATTTCCTTAATAGCTAGATAATATTAAAGGGGTTTTGGAACGAAGTGAGTTCAATACCTCTTAATCTGATCAGGAGAGAATATAAACAAAGCACAGCAGCCTCGCAGAGGGAGGGAGGGCTGAGCAGTAACGAGGAGGCAGGGAGCATTGTGCAATGTGTACTCAAATAAAGCCTTAGAACCAGTGGATTCTCTATACAAAAGACACAACATCTTTCTCTACAGTCCCTTGAAAGCTCAGTCATGTTCCCTGTCATCGGATAAGTTCAGACAATGCAAGCGGGACCAGATCTGCTCCTTAGCTCCTGTCAGCTGGAGCTGGTCGTGTCTAATGCAAACTTTTAAGTAACTAAGGGCTTGTAAAGAAAGCTGTAGCTCTCAGAGGCTTCACTTTTTGTAATCGCATATATTTAGAAACGTGATTAAATACCCATTTTGGGGGATCCCACGTCAACATTACATCATGGCAAAACCCCTTTAAGACAAATTTTTTGATAATATATAGTTCAGTTTTTTTTTACCTGCCTCTCCTTTGGAATTGGTTTTCATCATGGTGAAGATCTCAAGTCTCTTGCTGCCTCCAACAGGTTTTCCTCCAGGATTTCCCTGTATTAAGCTCCATCCATCTTCTCATTTACTCTGACCAGCTTCCTAGTCCCTGTATAAGCAAAGCATCCCCACAGCATGATGCTGCCACCACCATGCTTCACCGTGGGGATGGTGTGTTCAGGGTGATATGCAGTGTTAGCTTTTCTCCACACATAGCATTTGGTATTTAGGTCTTATCAGACCAGAGCATCTTCTTCCACATTCTTGCTGTGTCCCCTACATAGCTTTTTGCAATCTGCAAACCAGATTTTTTGGCTTGCTTTCTTCTTACCACTGTAACATAAAAGGCTAGATATGTAGATTACGCACAGAATAGTTGTCCTGTGGACAGATTATCCCACTTGATCTGTGGATCTATGCAGCTCCTCCAGAGTGACCCATGGCCTCTTGGCTGTTTCTCTAATTAATGCTCTTCTTGTCTGGCCTGTCCGTTTAGGTGGACAGCTATGTCATGGTAGGTAAGCAGTGCCATACTCCTTCCACATATGGATGATGGATTGAACCGTGCTCCATGAGATGTTAAAAACTTGGGCTATTTTTTGTGAAACCTAACCCTGCAATACGCTTTGCCACAACTTTATCCTTGAACTATTTGGTGTGTTCCTTGGTTTTCATAATGCTATTCGGTCACTAATGTTCTCTAAAAAACCTCTGAGACCTTCCCAAAACAGCTATAGGCATACTGAAAATAGATTACATCAGATGTACTCTATTTACTAATGAGGTGACTTCTTAATGCAGTTAGTCATACTGGATTTTATTTAGGGGTATCAGAGTAAAGGGGGCTGAATACATATGCACATAGCACTTTTACGTTTTTTAATTTACAAAGATTTAGAAAAGGAAGTATAATTTTCTTTACACTTCATAAATACTTGCTACTTTGTGTTGCTCAATCACATAAAATATCAATAAAATACATTTGAAGGGGGTTTCCCACAAAGTAAAATTGATGTGAGAAGCTTACAAATGAAATAATAAACATTTTCACCATTCATCATTATTAAAAATTTGTTTCAGCTGCTATCTTGGTGATCCATAGTGTACAGCTTGTTTCTAGGGGATAAGAGCAATGATGAGAGCTCCTCAGTCCTGGCCACACATGCTTAGACATCACTTCTTTTCTCAGGCTGCCATTGTCAGTCTCTTCCCTGCTTATTAATCACACACAATCGCTGCTGAGCGAATGTTCAACCCCAGGTGCTGTCATTCTACTCCTGTCCTTTGTATTCCTTAGTAATTAAACAGTACAAATAAATAAAAATAAACCTCAATTGTGCATGTGCATTGAGAAAAAATAAATCCATGTTTGGATCCTGCAGGGTTTTTTGTTGTTTATTTTTTTACCTGGGACTCCTAAGCTGAAAGTCAGAATGCTGACCACTCAGCTACATAGTAGCTACTCCTAGCTCTTTACATAAGCACATCATTGTTTGACAAGTGACCACTCTGTGGGGAAAGGCATGTCAATTCTGCTGGCTCACATAATATGCAGTTCAAACAAATCATACTTTTGAACACACTGAAAGCTGAATCGGGACAAAACAGCCATGAAATACTTTGGTGGTAAAACCTCTTTAAGTTTGTGGATGTAACATTAAAAATGAGGAAATGTCCAAGGGGTATGAATACTTTTACAACCCACTGTATTGTTCTGAAGGCAAATTACATTTTGAACTACCTCTCTCCTGACATTTCTTCTGACTTTTTTTTTTTTCTTAAATGTCAGATGCTTCCTAT
This sequence comes from Phyllomedusa bahiana, assembly GCA_025379985.1. Taxonomy (NCBI): domain Eukaryota; kingdom Metazoa; phylum Chordata; class Amphibia; order Anura; family Hylidae; genus Phyllomedusa; species Phyllomedusa bahiana. Next base: position 44,827 of record JAODAL010006504.1, on the reverse strand, counting down.
ATAAAATAAATGGTTTGGATTGACCAACTCTAATTATAAAATTCTGTTTTTTTCAAGCGCTATGTGTGGTGGAAAAAGAGCCTGGATGTATGGACAAAGGACCATCCATTTCCAATAGACATTGACTATATGATAAGTGATACCTTGGAGCTCCTGAGGCCAAAGATGAAACTGTGCAACTCTTTAAATGAAGCGACCCGACAAGTTCAAGATTTGGAACGAGAGTTTCTGGTTAAACTAGGTGAGAGGTTAACAACTTTCGAGGTTGCTTCTGGACCCTGCTGTTACTTGTTACCTCGTCACCATATTATTGTCTCTTAAGTAGTACTGTTCACTACCTCCATCAACAGATAAGTGTTTTCAGTTTTAGAACTTGTTCTATAAAGAGACTCAAAAGAAATGAAAGCAATTTTTTAGTACAGTGCCCCGCTGTTGACAGACTTGATTTTTATACTACCTACTACATGAAGCTTTATTTTGCAAATCAATTTGCAGTTGGTTGTCAGTTTTGTTTTTTGTTTTTCCCCAACAATTTGTTCTTGCTTTGTTTATTCTAGCTATGCTTGTTTTCCGTTGTCATGTTTGGTGATATTTCCATTATCATGTGTTTTAAAAAGGTACTAATTTTTTTTAAAGCACACATAAGTAAGTATGACTTTATGATGAAAGGGTAAGAGAGGTATTCTACATCCTTTCTTTTCTTATTACTCTGGTAAGTTACTTTTCTTTTTGTAATTCAAATTCTCCCAGGTATTACCAAAATCTCATAAGAATTAGATAAGAACTCTTAACTGAGAATTCCTCATTTGGTCCATTGAAAAATGAAACTATTCTGGCATTGTCTACAGCAGTGGGAAAGTTCTGATAGATGCATGTTACAGCATTCATCTGATTGGGGGCTAGTCTGTCTATTGACCAGGGCTGTGAAGTTGGAGTTCGTGTCCATTTTGGTGGAGTCCGTTAAAAAATGGACCGACTCCAAAAATTTATAATAAATATGTACAGTTCAATGCAGTGTCAAGATCAAGAGGAATTGGATCTGCTAACATATCTTCAGCCTAATCAGATGGGGAGTTTAATTTTGAAAAGTATTTGGATGACCGAGCAGGCAAAGTTTTACCGCAGGGGAAAAGATTCCGTTGCCATAGCAAACAGATTGAACAGATTTCAGCAACAATTTTTACTTGCTCTCAAAGAAGTAGAAGAGTGCAACCATTCATCAGAACTGACTGTGCATGAGGCAATTCCTTTATATCATGAGATTGTTAGAGCTGCTGCCCATTTGGTAACCGCTTTGCCCCCAACCCAAGTTAGTGTAGAGAGGCCGTTCTCTAGCCTGGAAATAATGAGATCAGATTTGAGGTCATCTATGAAGGAGGATCTGAAAGAGGCAATACTAGTTCTCAGAACAAATTCATAGACTCCACAAATGATGTTTAGTAGGTTTTTGTTGAAAATAGTTTTCCCCACTTATTGCAGCATTTTGCATATTTACAATATATTACGTTTATTTGTGTTCTAAAGTTGTATTCCAATAAATTGAGGAGTCGGAGCTTGGACTTACCGATTCCACAGCCCTGCTATTGACAAGTAGTTTATTTGTTAACTGTTACTGTTTGTAAAACAGTTGCTCAGGAAAGTGATACTTGTAAGTTAAGATTAATGCACACCCCGGGTAGGAAGGAATATCTGATATTCTAAGATATCGCCATTTTTTACATTTTTGATGAATGCCCTTTTAAGTCTTAAGATTTGATTTTGGGCTATGAGTTGTATCGCATAGTAATGCATGTTGAGCCTCATTTATCAAAACTGTCTGAGTGCAAGACTATCTGTGATGCCTGTAGCAGACAACCGGAGCTCAGTTTTCATTTCCTGTACTGTTCAAAAAAAAAAAAAGCTAAGCTCTGCTTGCTATGGCTGTGCTTGCTACACTCCGTCTTACACTTAGGGCGCGTTCACACGGCACAGGACAAATTCCGGCTGGTCTGCCGGCCGGTATTTGTCCTGTTTTGCGCCCGTCCCCACGTCCGCGGGGGGGACGGCTTTTCTCCGCGATGAGCGGAGAACAGCCCTTCCCCCTCCCATTGAGCAGCACATCTTCCGTCCGGAAACCGGACGGAAGATAGTGCATGTTCAATGTTTTGCCGCCGGCGACAAAACCGCCGGGAGGAAAACCCGTGCAGTGGGGACTGCTGCACGGGTTTTCCATAGAGCACCATTGTGCTCATTTTGGCCGGTTTTTCAGGGCGGGCTGAAAAAACCGCAAACCGGCCGAAAACCCGTGCCGTGGGGAGATGGCCTTAGACAGTTTTAATAAATGAGGCCCGCTGATTTTTTTTCTAAAAACTTTGTTTCCAATTGGAAGTCCTACATTTTAGGAAACTTTACCCAGTTCTGATTTTTCTGATTTTTTATGTATTGATTCTTATACAAACCTGGATATCTGTTTTGACTTTTTTTTTTTTACTTTTTTTTTTTAATTTAATTTCCTTCCTCGTGTTCAGGTCTGGTGAATGATAAAGATTCAAAGCATTCCCTTGCTGAAGGTGAAGCCCTAGAGTATGAGGATGAAGAGGAGGAGGAGGAAGCAGGGGCAGAAACTGAGGAGCAATCTGGAAATGAAAGTGAAATGAATGAACCAGAAGAGGATGTCAGTATATTTCATAATTTGTTTGTATCAGTAGATCAATAATCAATAGAAAACACTGTACGGGTTTTTTTTTTTAATAATTCAGACTTCAAGAGAACCTGTCAGCATTTGTTCTGCCTTTTAACTATGGGCAGCTTGAGATATGGGCTGGCTCCTTTATGGCAGTCAACTACTGTATTTCAGAAAACAAGTGTTTTTTAAAAGAGCCGGCCACAGTCAGACGTGTCTATTTGGGCAGCTTTATTCCCAGTTTCACTGGAACAGTTGAGTTGAAAGAGACCTATCAATCGAGCATGGTGGGAAGCTTCCCAGAGGAAAATTATGCTTATGTCTGACTTTTTTAAAAACTAAATTTTCTCTGAAATGCTGCAGTGTCACATAGTAAATCCATGCTGCCCTAATCATTTCAATTAACTACAATTTACTAAGATTTTATTTTTATTTTTTTCATTTAAATATTCTGCTTGAAGTATACATTGTTTTTGGGCTCAAGTATGGCTCTAAGTTTTATTCTCCTTGCCCTACAGAACGTATAACTTTTTTATTTTTCCACCTAAATAGACATATGAGGGCTTTTATTTTGCAGGACATAATGTACTTTCTAATGGTGTGCAGCACCATTTCTTATTCATTTAGAGGCTGCAATTGCAGTGCCATCTAACTGGTTAAACAGCAGGGAATGGAGCCAGCAATTAGCAGCTGACATCAGCCTTCTAAGTAGCGTCGGTAAGGGGTTAAAGAGGAATTGTTAATTTTTCAAGCATGTCTGTTTTTGGCAAATACCTACTTTTCTCATAAAATAACAATTCTGGAGCCTCTTTTCTTTCAACTCAAAGTTGTGCAGTTCTTGTATTTCTCATACTGTTTGCCCCTCGTCAGTGCAGAGTAGAACTTACTGGTTGGCTGGGTGAGAGGCGAGAGTGGCTTAGAAGGGGAAAAATCTCTTTGTACACATGTATGAATAAATTGACCACTGGGTGTTAGCCTAACCCCTGTTAATGGGCTCACACAGTCTGACACTATCCACTCAGTGAGGACAATGTTAGAGGTTGTAGCACACCTCCCATTGACTGGGGGGGGGGGGGTGAGGGGCAGGAGGAGGAAACATTAGGATCACAACGACCTTAAGTTGTCTGTGAAGTTGACCATACAGATATTAGCCCATCCTATTAATAATATAGTATGTTGAAGCGCGACCTGCCAGCTATTCGGGGTATAATAAAGTTTGGAAAGGTTGGGGTTTTGTCAGTCTTTTGTTGTAGTGGAAATAAAGTTCTGCCAGAAGTGTCTAGTCCCCTTTTCCACTATTTAAATCAACATGCACACTTGGAAGATCAGGGCGTGCGTGTCTTGTGGGGGTATAGTTTAAACTGTGCAGGGCCCAACACTGTTTACAGCTAGTCTAAGTATTTATTTTAGTTAGGGGCATAAAGATCTGAGTCGGCAGATAAGTAATAGTTTAAAGTTATAATTTGCTGAGGAACCTATAATGAGTAACATCGTATTAACAAAATTTCCACTTTATTAAAAAAATGAGGCTAGGGCTAGACTGTAATCTAGTTATTTGGTTTTATTTATTATTTTGCTCAAAATGTGATGTGCAGCTTGTACTAACACAATAGTAGCTTGCAAGTTCTATTATGAAACTGGGACATAAGATGAAAAAGTAATTTTTTCTTTCCTATTTTATTCCTTTTCACAGAATAAATTTCAAGTCACAAATATATGACATGTACACAGAAAATGATAATTTTACAAAATGTTGCCTTTACAAGCTGCACCATAGTCACATGGTTACAATAATCAGGGGTTAATTAAGAGGGTGCTGCAAGGAATGTGCCTTGGGTGTCAAAAAAGTGTGCCGATATGCCACTTTACATTGCCTAAGATATATGAACTATTTCAAAATGCATTTCTGCTCCTTTTTTGATAAATGAAAATCTGAGGTTCTTAGCGCACATTTTTTATCAAAACTGTGAGAGTCCATCCACCAATGGCAAAGTGACCTCAGTTCAGATGGGGACCTACCCTATAGCATTTTATCCTTGCTAGGTGCCTTCTTAGGCCTCTATACTTTCAGGGAATGAAGGTCCCCTACACTCTACACTGATTAAAAATAGTCTATGTGGATGGGTGGAGGGCACAACCAAGATGGAGGCAACCACTCCCCCATGCAAACGATCCAAAAAACAAAACATGATCAACACATCTAAAACAATTTTAAAGAAAATGATGTAGGTGCACACTGACATGATGGTTAACAATGCGCTAAAGGGCAACAATATGTATGAGTCATTTTTATGAAGTTCTTTACACTAAACAACTTGACAATTCTATTTTTTAGGATGGTTCAGAAAATGAAGAAGAAGAACGTGAGGAAGAAGAGGAGGAAAATACAGATTATATGACTGACTCTAACAAGGAAAATGAGACTGACGAAGAGAACACAGTATGTAACCACGCTGCCTATTTTGAAACAAGTAGAAATAATATGCAAATGCATGCCAAAGATTTTTCGGTGTAGTATCAAAATTCTTGTCCCTATAGTTTTTTTAGCCTCAAGAGGAAATTTTGTATTTTCCCATTTCCTTGTATTTCTGATGTATGTCAGGGTAATTTTGTCATTGTTCTTGGAATGATAGCCTACTGCATCCTCTCTGTGAACGGTAGGGACTGGAGGAAGCCTCCGATCCCCCGGCATTTAATCCTTTGATTGCCATGGTCCTTGACGACGCATAATCCAAAAGGGATTCACGTATTCCAGCAGGTTGCCCAGTGACCCGATGGAGCCTGAGAAATATCTATTCAGCCCTGAGGCTAGTGTAGCCCTTGGGCTGTCTGTATAATAAGCCTGCTACCAGGGCACACTGTGTTTTGCTCTGACAGCCATCTGTGTCATACTGACACATAGTGTAATGTACTAGCATACAAGAGTATGCTAATACATTACTTAGTGTAAAAATAAACTAAAATAAAATAGTTATCCCTCAATAGGATAAAAAAAAAGTAAAAACATAAAATTTAGAAAAAATAAAAATAATTAAATTAAATCTTCACATATTGGGTATCTACATGACTGTAATAACCTGTAGAATTAATTTAACAGGTTTATTGTATGTGAATGGTGTAAAAACAAAAAAACAAATTTTAAAAACCAAATGCAGAAAAACACTTAGATTCCCGCTGCAGAATTTGTAAAAAAAAAAAAAAAAAAAAAAAAAAGCAATTTATACTTAAACTCAAACTATGCCCCCCAAAACAATTTATCCCGCATAAAACACGTCTTACAACTCCGTCATTTAAAAAAAAAAAAAAAAAAAAAGTTAAATGCAGGGAGGTAAAAACTAAAAAATTTACCTGGTCATTAATTAAAGGGGTTGTCTCGCCACAATGATTGGGTTCTAATTAAAAGATCTTTAAAAAAACAAGCAGATATGCTATAGTGAACACAAAACAGCGGCCATTTATACACGTATCCTCCAAAACGAGGCTGAATAGTAAACAGTGCATCTCATTCATAAAATGGATAGATTTTTCCAACTTGTAAAACATATGCTGTTATATACAAAATATATACCTAACAAATGTTACTTTATTATATAAAATAATATAAAATATTTTCTTTTTAAAAATAATTACAGAAATAAAAAAAAAGATACAATAAAAATACTATAAAAAAATAATAAAAAAAAAATAAAAAGGATATTAAATAGATAAACAGCACCGTATAACATGAAATCTCTACCATATTTATTTAAAACATAACCTCTAAAAACTTGTATTAAATAATAACATCCTGTACTTCGTTAAGACCATGTGGTTTCAGAGTGTTCATTCTATACATCCAGAAGACCTCCCTTTTGCTAAGCATCTCAGCTCTGTTAGTAGTATTTTCAGAGATGCGCTCAATGGGCTGGATAGAAAAATCAGGTTCGTTAGAGTTGTTTGCCTCAAATAGATGGCGGGGAAGGCTGTAAACCAGCCTGCTGTGCTGTACATCGTATCTATGATTTACTAATCTTCTAGAGAGTTTAGTAGAGGTCTTGCCTATGTATTGAATTCCACATGTGCAAGTTATTAGGTAGATGACATAATCACTTGTACAAGAGAGATTATGCTTCATTTTAAATATTTCCTTGGTTGATGTAGAAGTAAAACTATTACCTGTGACAATTTGATCACAACATTTACAGATTGGATTATTGCAAGGACTAGAACCCTTTATATCTATTGGAGTACTATTACTTTGTTCTCTTTTGCTCCCTGTCACATGTTGTTTGAGTTTGGAGGGAGCTAGAATGTTTTTCAGGGTACGGGATCTCCTATATACAAAGTGTGGCTGTGTGGGAATAGCATCCTTTAGGCCAGGGACTCTAAGTAAAATATTCCAATGTTTTTTTGTAATATTTTGTAAATCACGAAACTGACTGTTATGGGTTGTGACAAAGCTCAAATTAAAATCCTTTTCTATATTTTTTTGAATTGTATCGGTATTTAGAATTTGTTTTTGCGTTTAAAGGAGCTACTTTATTTCTAGCTCCTTTTAAGAGATCTGGGGGATATTTTCTCAACTTAAATTTATCAGTCAGGTAATCAGCCTGTTGCTCGAAAACTTTCTCATCTGTACAGTTTTTTCTCAATCTGCGATACTGCCCAAACGGTATATTCCAAATCCACTTTTTCTGGTGATTAGAATTGAACAGTAAAAAATTGTTGGAATCGTTTTTTTTAAAAAAGGTTTTGGATGCCACTTTACCTTTTTCTATATATAAATGTAAATCTAAAAATACTAATTCGTAGGTACTAACAGTAGAAGTCATTTTAATATTCCAAGGGTTTTTATTTAAAAACTCTACAAACGAATTAAAGCTATCAGGGGTCCCATTCCAAATAAAAATGAGATCGTCTATAAAACGCTTGTAATAAATTATGTGTTTAGAAAATGAGTTGGTAGGACTTGATATAAAATGATCTTCGAACTCCCCCAAAAAAAGGTTAGCCAGCGATGGGGCAACTCTGGTCCCCATCGCCGTACCTACTTGTTGGTGATAGTGGGCGGAGCCGTACATAAAAAAATTATTTTTTAAAATCAGGTCAATGCCTTCCAATAGAAACCCTTTAAAAGCCTCTGAAAAAATAGATACTTTATTAAGATGAGTGCGGACTGCCTCTATTCCTAGTTCGTGTTTTATATTTGAATATAAGGCAGTCACATCTAAAGATGCTAGAAGGTAACCTTCATTCCATTCCATATCTATTAAGTCATTAAGAACAGTGTCTGAATCTCTTAAAAAACTGGGTAAAAGTGCCACCAAAGGTTGTAATTGCAAATCAATGAAGTGTGAGAGGTTAGACAGTACTGAGTTCACACCTGAGATGATAGGACGGCCCGGGGGGTTATTAATATCCTTATGGACCTTAGGCAGATGGTAAAAAAAAAGGGGATAGTGGGATTCTTAATGATCAAAAAAATTTTTTCCTCTTTGCTAATGATATTATCCTCCAAACTCTTATTAATATAATTTTCATACGTTAGTTTTAATTTTTCAGGAGAATCTGCTGAGACTTTTTTATAGTAAAACTCATCATTGAGTATCCTTAGAGCTTCATTATTGTATACTTCAAAATCTTGAATGACTACTGATCCTCCCTTATCCGCATTGCGGATGACAATATCCCTGTTGTTGGACAGTTTTTTTAGGGCTAAATTTTCTTTCCTATTAAGATTAGGCTTAGGTGGAAGTTATTTTTTTATGGCTCTCAATTCCTCTGATACAAGATCAAGGAACACCGGGATAAAATTTCCCTGGGCAGCTAATGGATAAAAACTGGATACGGGTTTCACTTTCCTAATCTCCCTGTATCTGAGGGATTTTCAAGATTAGCATTTTCTTTTATTGTTTTTACAATTTTTCTTTCTATTGAAGAATCTCTTTAAAGTGAGTTTTCTAATAAACTTGTGGAGATCTTGAAATGCCGTGAAATCATTGATCTTATTATCTGGACAAAATCCTAGCCCCTTACGTAGGATATTTTCCTCCATTGGAGATAATACATATTTGGAAAGGTTGAAAATTTTTTCCTTTGTGATTACTTTAGTCTGTTGTTTTTTCAATTTTAAATAAATTCTTTTTCACTTTATTTCTCAGGAGGTTGTATCGAGTCTGGTAATTTTTTCGAATCCCTGCACCCCTACATCCTCTAGACTTTGTTTGCATTTTCTGTCCAACAATAATTTTGGTGAATGGGTTTTGGAGATAACCTGTGGTTTTAGACTCTCCTCTACGTGGTTGTATATGTGGAGCCTTGGGTTGACCCCTAAAAAAGGCTCAGATGGAATATTATTGGACTGGAATACTAACGGTTGTGAAACTGTAGAAAATTCAGCTTCGTTGCTTTCATTCTCAGTTAAATCTATAACTTGTGAATTTAGTGTTAACGGTACTACTGGTGTTTGTGACTTAAGGAGGCTGAGTAGAATAGGATTAGAGGAAGGATATTGTATATCTGCCTCTAATTTAACTGTCCCTGAAAGTGGTAGTTGTGTACTAGTTTTATCTGACATAGGTTCTAAAGTGGAGTGCAACGTGAAATCTAGGTGACGATCCTGAGAGGGAAGGATTTGTGAATCTAAAGGTTGTAATTCTACGTGACTATTAGGGGGTTGTGCAGGGGCTTGTGGTGGAGAATTGGAAAGTAGTAATGTGGGGTTTGCTGACAAAAGAGGTGGTAATCCCAATATAGATTCCTCCAATATGTCATGAATTATGGATTCTGCTCCATTTGAAGTTTCCATAGGTAAAAAGACTTTTCTCATTGGATACTGTCTGTTTGAGTTTTTCTCGAAGATGTGGGAATTCTATTGTGATATCCCTATTATTACTGGGTGCACTAATTCTATTCCCGACGTTGAACCTCTTTTTACCCTCAATGTTGGGATTCCTGAAATTGGAATTGAAAAATAAACGAGGACTAGATTTATCGTGTGAATATTTCCTCTGATTATAATGAGGATTTCTTTGGAATAAATTTCTTTGAGGGGGTCCTTTGCCAGGAAGACGTGGACAAAATGAATTGTTTTTTACCACCTCATTAAATTGTTTGGGTCGTACTGCTGGGTCAGACTCAGCAGGGACCTCTCCGTGTACTCTTAAACCCCTAGGGGTAGTTTCAGACCCTTCGGCCACATTATTCCTTCGGTAGTTATTATTTTGTATTTTAGGATTATTTTTCTCAAATCTATCCCTCGTGAGTTTGTGCAGTTTTTTATTTATGACATCCAACTCATTCTTTTTTAAATTGTTCACCATTCTTTGCTCCAAGCTCGGGTAATCGGGGTGAGATTGGAAATCAGAAAAAGCCTTGAGGTCCAACTCCACCTCCCCGGCGAGTAACAAACAATTATTTTTTCTCTTTGTTATTAAAAGACTCATAAGATTTAATGAACACTGTTCTAACTTATTTTGCCATACCTGGTTAAAATCAACATCTGTATCATTAAAAGGATTATTTTAAAAAATGTTTAAACCCTTAGGGATCATTTTTTCTTGAACATACAATTCCAAAAATGTAGCATCTACATGTTGAAAGCTCTCTGAGAGCAAACCTTTTTCAAGTTTCCGTACTATACCATGTAAGTTCCTTGTTTCTTCATCGGTGTATTCACGGTGCTCCACACTAGTTATTTTCACCTCCGATTGTGATGTTCCAACAATTAAGTTTTTCCATAAGCTGATTTCGAGTCAATTCTCTTCGTTGCAAATAATCCATTTTTGAGAGCGATGGGACTCGGAAAAAAGATAGAAAATAAACGGATAGTGTAATACCGTTAGAGTAATCAAATACTGGTAAACAATAATATTAGTAACATTTGTTAGGTATATGTTTTGTATAGAACGGCATATGTATTACAAGTTGTAAGAAACAATCTATTTTATGAATGAGATGCACTGTTTACTATTCAGCCTCGTTTTGGAGGATACGTGTATAAATGGCTGCTGTTTTGTATTCACTATAACATATCTGAGGAAGCGGATTGCATCCGCGAAACGCGTCATATACTGCTATATTTAATAAATTTTAATCTATTGCATAACGTTTTGTAATCAGGTTTATGCTTAATTACTATTGAGCGCTCTAGTCATAGTTCTGGTTCCCATAATATAGTACCCTTTGGTCAAGCCTGTAACGGGCTTTATCCTAGTACTTTATTCCCTCTTTCATCACTTTCTTTGGCGTCCTCGTGGACTTTAAGCGGGAATCCAGACCGGAGCTGCCATTGATCTGTATCTCTCAATGGAGAGACGAGGCGTTTAAGCTAGCTGTACCGTGTTCGATGTACAGCTAAATCAGGTGAGCACCTGCCAAATATTAGATATTGTTTTTTCTATACGAAGAACTCGATCCGGCGCTTTGTTCTCTCTTTAGCCATCTGCGCTACTCCATCTCATCTGGACGAACGCATCGCTTTCTACTTGATTATAGTAACACACTTCACAGCTGCCCTGTGTCTGTTCTGAATGGAGGACAGCACAGAACAGTGTTTGTTGTTGCTTGAGATGTCTGTGGAGATTTGTAGGAACACTTACATCTCCCACTGCTGTGCTTTATTAGCATACAAAGCTCCACAGACTTCTCTGCACAGTGCAGCTGATTCAGCAGTAAGCAGCATATCTAGGCAGGCACACACAGGGTTAACCCTGGCAGCAAACCCCCTCGCCCTCCGCCCCGCTGTATAGAAGTTACTGCAGTCGGAGGAGGAGAGCTGTCTGTGTGCTTTCTGCTACTCTGGATTTCCATGATCTAGGACGGGCACAGTAAGGTTTATTACTTCTTTCATCCACTGTAGTTAGTGGATGAGGTACAACTTTCAGCAGGAGGCATAGAGCAGTAAACTCTCATGTAGTTTGAACAGAACACGATCCCAATGCTAAGTCTGAATGACTGAGAGTTAGAATCGGGAGCGAGCACCAGGGTGATGACGTATGTGCAGGGAGGGGAGAAGGGGGAGAAGAAGAGGCAGATAAGAAGCACGCCCCTGAATTTCAAAAATCCTATGGTGCCGGACACTGAGGTAGGCTGAAAACCTATAGTGAGACAACCACTTTAAGGCCTCTTCAGGCCTGGTGCTTAGGAGGTTAAAGAGTGTCTTCTCAGGAGATTTAAGCCGCCCAAACCACAGACCACTTGAATTAACAACAGTCTCCCTCCTGTTCTGTTCTGGTGTTTTTTATAAAATAAAAAAAATTGAAAAACCATTCAAGGCTCAGGATGAAATGATATCTGTGGGGTCCCTAACGCCTGTTCCTAAAATAGTACCGGTCAGTCAAGCACCAGTGAAGCTGGCTGTGCCACCCAGATGGCATTTCATTCAGTACTCCATTATGTTTTTCTTAAACGGAACCTGTCAGCATGAAAATGTTTAATCTACTGGCATCATGTTACAGAAGAGGAAGAGCTGAGTAGATTGATTAAGAGTGTGGTGAGAAACTAGTAAATATAACTTGATTTAAATCTGTGTTCTTTCTGTGCTTAAAAGTCCAGTGGGAAGTCTTATCAGTGATTAACATTCTTTTCTGAATTAGTGTGCATATAGAAATCGCTATCAGTCACTGAACAGGAATAGGCATCCACTCACTGGACTCCTAAAACCAGAACAAGCAGAGATTTAAAAATTACCATATTTTTTGGTCTGTAAGATTCACTCCCCACCCCCACAAAATTTGGTGGCAAAATGGGGGTGCCTCTAAAAACCCAAATGTAGTCTCGGGGGCAGGTCTGGGGGTGAGTGTGCAAGCGGCGCAAAATTTTAGACCCCAATTCCAGCTTCCTGCAGCATTGCCCCACTCCAGCCTCCTGCCAGCCACAATTAAAATAAACACTTATAAACCTTTTTTTCCCATTCTAAAATTCCCAAATTCCCCCCAAAAGATCGATATAAAAAGTAAACATATTTGGGTTTTGGCTGCAGGGTTTAACCCCTAACTAAAATCGTCAAGTTATTTAACCCGCACTTGAACGGTCAGTCACCCCCACCGGGGGGCCCCCGGGGGGCTGGGGAACCCCCGGGGTGGGCCCCCCCGAGCCCTCGGCCCCGGGGCGGGACCGCGCCCGGGGCCCGCCCGCGCATCCGGGTCCTGAACCCCCGGGCCGCCCCGAGCGCCCAAAACCCGGGCCCCGGGCAGTTGGGGACAAAAGGCCCCGCTCCCGGGCTCCGGGGTGTCAAAGGGGGAGCACAGCCCCACTAGGCTGCGCTCCGCTGATCCCCCGGCGGGCGAAGCGTTACCTTCCCTCCCGGGGCGCCGGCCCCTCCTTGGACTTTTGGCCGGTGACGCACATCACCGCCCCGCCTTGCGAGGGAAGGAGCCCGCAGCTCGAGGGGCCCGGGGGACCGGCAGGACCGGAGCCAGTAAGGGCTGGGGGGTTTTTTTTTTTTTTTTTTTTTTTTTTTTTTTAAATCCCCTTTTCCCCCCTTTCCCAAAAGGGGGCCCCTGACCCCAAAAAGGGGGCCCCCTGCTACTCAAAGGGGCCCCGGGCTACCAAAAGGGGGCCCCCTGGCTACGCTAAAGGGGGCCCCCGGCACCAAAGGGGGTGGCCACTGAAGGGGGCCCGGCTAAACCCCTCTACAAAGGGGCCCGGCAACTAAGGGGGCCCTGGCAACTAAGGGGGGCCCTGGCTCCCAAAAAAGAGGGGCCCTGACTACTTAAAGGGGCCCGACTAACTATGGGGGCCGGGCTACCAAGGGCCCGGGCCGCTGATAAAGGGGGCCCTGGCTTTTCTAAAGGGGCCCGGCTTTTCTAAAGGGGCCCTGGTTTTAACTAAAAGGGGGCCCGGGCTAACTAAAGGGGGCCCGGCTAACAAAAGGGGGGGCCCTGACTCATAAAGGGGGCCCTGGCTACCAAAAAGGGGCCTGGCACGAAAAGGGGGCCCGGCTACCGAAAGGGGGGGCCCGGGCACCTGGGGGGGGGGGGCCCTGGCTACTGAAGGGGGGCTTGGGCTACTCAAAAAAGGGGGGCCCTACTACCAAAAGGGGGCCCGGCCCCAAGGGGCCCCTACTACTCTGAAGGGGGCCCGGGCCACCAAAAGGGGGGGCCCCGGCACCAAAAAGGGGGGCCCGGGTTTTAAAAGGGGGGCCCGGGCTAAAAAGGGGGGCCCCTAATAAGGGGGCCCACTTAAAAAAGGGGGCCCTGACAACGGGGCCCCGCACTCTAAAGGGGCCCTGCTACTCAAAGGGGGCCCGGGGGCTACTCAAAGGGGGGGCCCTGGCTACCTAAAAGGGGGCCCGGCTCCAAAGGGGGGGCCCTGGCACCAAAAGGGGGGGGCCCTGGCTTCTAAAGGGGGCCCCGGCTAACAAAAGGGGGGGGCCCCGGGCTAAAAAAGGGGGGTGGCTAAACTAAGGGGGGGGCCCGGCTACATAAAGGGGGGCCCGGACTAACTGGGGGCCCTCTAAAAAGGGAGGCCGTGACAAACAAGGGGGGCCCTGGCTACTAAAGGGGGGCCGTGACTCCCAAAAGGGGGCCCTGACACCCTACAACTTCCCCAAAGGAAACCCAAGCCTATACACCTAAAGGAAACCCCAAACGCCTGTATACTACCAAGGGGCCCCCTTACTGCCTGTTCCTACCTAGAGGGAACCCCTGTCTGTATACACCAAAGAGGCTTTAACCCGCCTTAACTACCTAAAGGGGGTCCCTAACGGGTTGAACCTATATAAAGGGGGGACCCTAACTCCCTCACACCTAACGGGGGCCCCCAACCTAACTGTACCTATCAACTTGCTAACGGGGCCCTGTTATTACGGGGGGCGTTTATTTACCCACCCGGGCTAGGTACCACCCCCTACCGGGGGCCGGGGTTTCCAACTTATCCAGCGGAATCTCCCACCAAAAGGGCCACAGTCCCTGGGGTTTTTGCCCATTGGGCCCCTACCTCCCAAGGGTTTTTGCCTCCACCGGTAATAAAATTGAGAGGGCAGCTCCACAGTTGAACATTATCCCAAAGGGGGTTGTCCCCTCCCCACCCTCCAACCCCTTGGGACCTGGGGCCTCTAAGTTATTTGACCCCTTTCTCCCACCCCGGGGTAGTTGTACAGAGTGGGAAAGGTAAAGAGATGCGGGAAAATTTGAGGATTCAAAGAATTTGTGGAATTTCTGCGGATGAGCTTTGCCGGGACAAGTCCCATGGGGGTTGGGGGAACATCAAAAGAAAAGGAAAAAAGAAAGACTAAAGGGAAGAAAACCCCCCCTCAATAGGAGGGCTCCGTGATTCCCTTTTTTCGGGGAAAAAAATTTTTACTTCAAAAAGGCAGCTGTTTTTTACGAAATGGATGGACCGACGGTGCCCGCCTCTATGTGTCCCCATATAGCGTGTTGTAGGTTATTTTGGGCATTATTAGGGAAAGGGTACGTTCCCCTTGAAAGTGAGGGAACACCTGACCCGTGAAGGGGACTTTCTTTCTTCTGGTTTTTTTTTTAAGGGGGGTTTAGGTGCTGACCAAAGGGGAAACGGAGGGGGTTTTTTGTATGTGGGTGGAGGGGATTTTTGTAGGGGTGGAGGGGATTTGTTTTTGGGTTTGGGGGGGAATTGTATTTGGGGGGGGGGGGAAATTTTTTTTTGGTGGAGGGGGGAAAATTGAAAGTGGGGGGATGGGGATTTTGTATTGGTGGAGGGGATATTGTATGTGGGGGGGAGGGGATAGTTGTGGGTGAGGGGAAATTGTATGGGTGGGGGGTGATATGTAGGGGGTGGAGGGTGATTTGTATGGGGGTGGAGGGGGAATTTTGATGGGGGGGGGGATATTGTATGTGGGGGGGGGATTTGTAGTGGGGAGGTAAATTTTTAGTGGGGGGGGGGGTTTTTATGTGGGGGAGGGGATATTTATTGGTGGAGGGATTTGAATTGGGTGGAGGGGAAAATTGTATTTTGGGGAGGGGGATATGTATTGGGGGGGGGAAAAGGTTGGGGGGAGGGGGATAGTGTATTGGGCGAGGGGGATAGTGAGTGGGGGGAGGGATAGGGTATGGGGGGGAGGGGGATAGTGTATGTGGGGGAGGGGGATAGTGTATGGGACATTGGAGGGGATTTGTATGCGGACAAAATGGGGGGATATGTATGGGGACTATTGGAGGGAAGGGGGGTTTTATGCGGACTTTTGGGGGGGGGATATTGAAGCGGGCATTGGAGGGGGATATTAAAAGGGGCAAGGGAGGGGAATGGAAAATGGGGGCTTTTGGAGGGGGAAAAGTATGGGGGCTATGGAGGGGAAAATGATGGGGCTATTGGAGGGGGATATTGAGGAACTACTTAGCCCTGTGTCTAGAAATTTAGACTGCAAATTTGTGACTACATTTTACCAAAATACAGTTCTGTTTTTGCACACTGCTTATGTGGTAAAATGGTCGCGTTTATCCAAAAGGGGCCCCGGTAAAATTTCAGTACGTAGGGGGGCCCCCCCCCAAGATCAATTTCCCGGGGCCCAACCCCCCAGTCCGACACTGTAAAACCCCTCTCTCCCCCAAAAGGTAAAAATAAAAATGTCACCACCTAAAAAAACCCCCAACACAGCCCGACATAATTTTAAAGGCTCTCAGACTATGACAATGCAAAAACTTTTTTGAATAAGTGTTTTTATTGTGTAAAAGCAGTAAAACATTACAAGAAATATATAAATTGGGTATTGTTGTAATCGTATCGGCCTGCTGTGTAAAACTAACATTACATATATATAAACACTACTAGGATTGCTGTATTTTGTTCTTCCTGCCTCCCAAAATCGTTGATAAAAAGCGATCAGTATACTATAAATCACAAAAATGATACCAATAAAAATATTAACCCATCCCACAAAAAACCAGCCCTTCATCAGCTCCAAATACAGAAAAATAAAAAGTTATGGCTGTCAGACCTGTGCCAAAATTAAAATGCTAATTTTTTTACAACTGCATTTCTATTGTGTAAAAGTAGTAAAACTAAAAAAGACCTATATAAAATTTATATTCTAATTGTACTGACCTGCATAGTAAATTTATCATGTCATTTATTAAGCATGGTGAACACTGTAAAAATGAAGCCCAGAAAACAATGGCGAAATTGCAGAATTTTTTCTTTCTATTTTCACAGCCCAAAGCTAAAAAAAAAAACAAAAATGTGGAAACAACTGTGCACCCAAAATGCCCCTTTATGAGATCCCTGAGAAGTGGTGATTCCAGTATGGGGTGACTTCTGGAAGATTTCACCTTTTCTGTTACTTTGGACTTTGCAAATGCGACATGGCACCCACCAATATCTGTGTTCCAAAAGCCAAATAGCGCTTCATGCCATGTGCCAAAGCAGTTTACACCCACATATAGGGTATTGCCAAACTTGGAAGAAATTGCGTAACATATTTTGGGGTGCTTTTTTTTCCAGGACTCCTTGTGAAAATGAAACACTTTCAGCTAAAACTACATATTATTTGAAAAAAATAAATGTGACTTTTTTCACAGCCTAACGCAGAAAACATTTGTGAAACACCTGTTGGGCAACATACTCATTACACCCTTTAAGGAATATATCCAGGGATGTAGTTTCCCAAATGAGGTCTTCAGGGGTGTTACGTTTTAGCATCTTAGGATGTCCCCAGATCTGTAATGGTGCCTAAAGAAAATTGTAATGAAAATCAGTTGGTGCTCCTCCTATTCTGAGGCTTACTAGGGCCACATATGGGATATTTCTTAAAAAAAAAAAAAAGGAAACAGCAGAATCAGGGGAATCCATATTAGGCTGCATTTTCTTGGTAATATCTATTGTGTTCCAGTAAATAACAATATGTCTCACACACACAAGTTTTTTAAGTTTGAAAATGGAAAAAGTTTCAAAAGTTTTACATTTTGATATTTTTTACAAATGCACAAAGATTGTATGGACCAAAATTTCTTAAACTTGAAGCACAATGTGACATTAGAAGGCAATCTCTGAATTACATGGATAGGTAAAAGTATCAAAAAGTTATTTTCACATAAAGTGACATGTCAGATTTAAAAAAATGGGGCTCTCAGGAAGGCCAAAACTGACTGCGGCAGTAAGGGGTTTTCAGTTGTAGTCTTAATCTTACAAAGGGTTAAGTCTTCATACAAATGAGGCCTTGATGATCTTATCGCGCTATACATGCCTTCTTAAGGATTTCTTCAGTCATCAGTGCAGTGTGATTTCCTAAAATAACAACTTGCTATACTGTTGGTATCCTGCAGGGTTACAATGCCAGTGGGTTTCATTTTGTAAAATTACATCTAAATTCCAATCTTTCTGCTGTTGAGAGTTATTAGAGGTTTTTTTTTGGTTTTTTTTTCAGGAGGTGATGATTAAAGGAGGTGGTATCAAACATGTACCTTGTGCAGAGGATGAGGACTTTATTCAGGCTCTTGATAAGATGATGCTGGAAAATCTTCAGGTATGTGGCTTGGTGCCACATATTTTCACCGTCTTATGAAACCAGGCCATTTATCAAATCTTTCAAGCAGGACCTTGTTGTTTTTCAGTGTCATAATGAATCTGTCTGCTTTGATCCTTTAGCAATTTTCTGGGAATTTTGTTTTACCTAGATAAACATCTGAATTTACTTAGTGATATTCCTTATTAAGTTAAATTATTTGGTTCTGCCTGGCCGGGTTCAGCTTGATTGACAGGTCTTTCCTGATTTGCATATCAGGAGAGCTGTCACTCAAGCCAAGCCTGGTAAGAAAAAACATTCTTAGGGTATGTTCACACGGCATAAATTTACACTTATTTTGGGGCATATTTTGTGTTGAAATACGCTCCAAAATAAGCTTCAAACAATGTTCTATGCAGCTCCCATTGATTCCAATGTAAAATACGTGACTTCATTCGCACAACGCATTTTACAAGCATATTTACGACGCCTATTTTAGTCCGATTTCACTCACGTAAATTTAAGTGCCTTGTAAATTCTTGAGGCGTTTATGCAAGAGAAATCCCATAGAAACTATGATGGGATGTATTTTCTGTACACAAACGCTACTAAATACGTTCCACACTTTCACTTAAAAATACACCTCTCACTAGGCGTATTTTGAAGCTCACTTTAAAGAGTAAATTTATGCTGTGTGAACATACCCTTATACAAGCCATTTTACCAATATAAAGTTACCACTGTCACTTTTAGGGTAAGTTCACACGGCTTATTGCGCCGCGTATAGTACGTGCCACAATACGCCGGGTGATTTGGAACCACGTAATTCCAAAGCACAGGGGGACTGGCCGGGTGTGGGCCCCATAGACATGCAATGTCAGCGGCACGTAATCGCCACTAACAATTCACATGTCAGTTCTCCCCCGATGCGTACAATATGATCGTATTATATGCGCGGGGGGAAGCTCTCTATGAGAACTATGAATTACCGTAATTGTGGTGCGCGTTTCGCAGCATATAAAGCGCAATACGTGGCAAAATACGCGTGCAATTATGCCCACAAATAAGCCGTGTGAACATACCCTTACATTTATAGATTTGTTGGCTTATTGTCTTCATAAAGAAAATTATTGCATGCATTTAAAGACAAAAACTAAGGAATAGTGAATATATTTTTGTGAACAAATTGATAGAAGAGCCCAAAGACTTGAGTTTTGTTTGTTTTTCTGGGTTATTCTTCTTCCAGTTTCTTTAAAATGTGGTTTGTTCTGATTTCCTGTCCATAACTTTAGCAGCGTAGTGGAGACTCTGTGGAAAGTGGCATTCAGTTGACGTCTTTAGCACTTCTCTACATCTGAAAAGTCAGCTAAAGAAAGGACCAACTTTGGAAAGTGGGGAAGGAGAGACCGAGTGTGGAGACACAATGCCGTTTGTAATGCTGACGAGAAGAGGCAACAAACAGCAGGTAAGTGTCACCATAGCGGCTAACACTCAGGATGGGTTTAAAAATGTAACAAATGATGTATTAGCCATAGTAGTAAAGCCACCTGTCTGATGTTGTGTCCCATGCGACAGTGCAGCAGGCTGCGATACAGTGTGTGTGGTCTAACACCTTTCTGTCATATCCTGCATTAACTTCACTTTTTCTATGAAATTTGTAGCCCTTTTCTGGGATCTAAACATACTATTTACTAAACAAACATGAATGCGCCTCATATGCCTATTACTCTTGATGGTCCACAGGTTGTCATTTTTTTGGACAAGTTTTGGTACATACTAACCATTCCATACTGGTAGCAACCCACGTGAACAAGCCATCACAATTTATCTCTTGTCAAAAATGCTCAGATCCTTACACTTGCCCATTTTTCCTGCTTCCAATACATCAGGTGTCATTATAACAAGATAATTAATATTTCTCATTTTGCCTATGTGGTTTACTTAGGCTGTATTAGTGTTATGGCTTGTTGGTGTAAATGTTTTAACAGAAGGCCACGGGCCGTTGTGAATGTACTAAACAACTTGATAAATTAACACTAGCACAAAACACCGTTCAGTTATTATTTCAATGGGTGTGTAAATAGAGTACACAAGCTAGTTAGCACAGGTATAAAATTATATCACACTGTCCCAAAAACGCCCGACTCTCCTCCAGTTTCACTAGCATCAAAAGCAACCTGAAAACTCATCCTTACAGAATAGCCTACAATAACCCTGCTGCCTCTACACCCCCACAAACATGTCTGTTTCTTCCCTCCTTCCTTGAAGATTGTAAGCCTGTGCGGACAGGATCCTTTCTTCCTCTGTTAGTCATTTATCGTCACCATTGTAATTGTTTGGTGTATGTAACCACCCCCCCTTGAACATACAGCACCCTGAAATTATGGGGCTCTGAAATAAATAGTAATAATTGTATTAATTAATAAAAAGCCTTAGAAAAATTAGCTCAAAATTATTCAAAAAGGGAGCAATGGTGGTCATAATGGAGGGGGTAAAAGAAGAAAAAAAAAAGGGGGGGCTCAAATCTGGTGAGTAATATATAATGAAATAATAATACAAATAATAAAGTACATAAAGTGTTAATCAGAAAACCTGACTTATGGCAAATATGCATCAGATAGCCATAGATAGCAGTAACTCGTTTGTTAAAAAGGTAAACATACGTGCAGTGTATAATAGTTGCCTAGTGTATATAAAGTGCAATGAATATAAGCCACACAGTGCCAGAATGAATACGCACAAGAGACAGTTCATAAGTAAGAGTCAAGTGACTAAAAATGAGCAGGAGAGGTGATATTAAGGTATGTTCACACGGCGTTTTGGATCGCATCTGAAAGCGCTGCATCAATCGGATCCAAAAAGCAGGTGCATATTGGGATGGGTTTTGGTTGCAGCAGGAATGCACCCTATAGTTTTTAAATAGGGCGTCTGCTGCGTCTTTCAGATCCAATAGAATTGACATGTCATTGCTTTGAACGGATCCAAAAGACTCCATACACGGTCGGCGATTCACTCGTATCGAAGCTTGATGGGTGTTTTACATTGAAAGCAATGTAAATCACACTGCACATTGTTGGATGCGTGTTTGGGTCCGTTTAGGGTCCGAAACATGGACCCTATAATAGTAATAATAATTACTCCAAAATGGTGACCACCAAGAGAAGTCCCCACAAACGTTTGTGTGAGAGATTTGTCAAGGGCCCTTTTATTGCACCCCCTCTCTTCTAACCACTATTGCTCCCCTTTTCAATCATTGTTTGCTAATTTGTAAATGTATTTTTATTAATGAATTAAGAAAATCTGTTTGAGACATTCAGATGTGGCACAATTCCCATGACAATGTACACTACATGTAGAAGGAGTTTTCCAAACCCTATATGCACACAGCAGAAATTTCCAGACCGAAGCGGACCATGATACATACTTTTAAAGGGGATGTTCATCTGTTTTTGTTTTTTTTTTAAAATAAATTAAAGGGGTTGTCTCACTATGAAGATCATAGTTGAAAATGTGGGGACCAAAAATCTAAGGATGTACTTCCTTGGTTACTATTGGCAAAGTGCTACGGTTTTCGAGAACGGCTGGTTTTCAATGTGCTTAGCAACGGTGTTTGTTAATGGTCAGGGGAAGCACTTCCTGTCCTGCCCAGGTTATGCACATGCAAAGGAAAGGCAGTTAAGAGGAGGGGCAGGGATGTATATATTGGCAGGCAAGAGGAGAAGCAGTGAGTGGACTGCAGGGGGGTTTGTGTATTGTATCCTCTTCACTTGATTCTCCTCCTTGCCTGCCATATACCATCCTTACCCTCCTCTTTAACTGCCTTTTCCTTTGCATGTGCACGACGGGCTAGGACAGAATGCTTTCCCTGACCAGTAAACAAACAACGTTGCTAAGCACATGTAAACCAAGCCGTTCTCTTAAACCGTTAGCACTTTGCCAATTGTAACCAAGGACGTACATCCTTAGATTTTTGGTCCCCACATTTTCAACTATAATCTTCGTAGTGAGACAACCCCTTTAATGGTGGTTCTGCAGTCATAAGATACTTGATACTCGCTTCTCACCTCTGTTCCAGCATTGAAACTGTCTGCCATCTCCCACGGTCTTCTGTTTACTTCCTGATCCTGGCAGTACGATGTCACTTAACATCTCCTGACCTCATCATTCGGAAGTGATGGGCTTTGATCAGTAATATCGGCCAAAGTACATGACCACTGCAGCGGTGACATTCTGACCGCCAAGACCAAGTTTAAACCTAAAACCTGGGAGATGGCAGACAGTGGAACAGAGGTGGGGACAAAAGTGTTTTTGAGGTTTCTTTTTTTTTTTTTTTTTTTCTTTCAATGTATTTTATTTTTTATTTTAGTACTTAAGTACCAGCCTAAATTTATTAACACATCTTGCTTTTTGATTTAGCCTGGATAAACAGGTGGAACTATATAGTCAGTTGGCTAGACATGCAGTGGGCTCACACTGCATTTTATGACTCCTTTTTTTTTTTTTTTCTGATGGGTAAAATGTTTTAAGCACCAATGTATGCATAAAAACATATCTAAAGTGTTCCATCGTTTTCTGCAGGAATGCACATGATTTGGGCACTTGTTGCTTTTTTTATCATTTGAAGAACTATACAATGTGTAAGGACATAGGCTGTTGTCAGTTATTAGTGTGTAAAAGTGTGTTTGCAAAAAATTCACCAATTGCATGTTTTTTTTTATACGTAATTGGTACATTTTTTTTCACACAAGCATGCAAAAATGCATGAGAAACCACATCAAAGAAATAAGTTTGTAAAAACACATGAAAAAAGCATGAATTGTTCAGTATCCTTTTTAAGCGGTATGAGCTTAAAGGCATGTTCACACGATGTATTCTCAGTCTGTACTTCGGCGCATAATTGCGCTTCAATATGCTCAAAGTACAGGCCAAGAATACAATCCAAGAGGTGTGAAGATTTTCTCCAGTTTGCCCAGAAAAAAACTCTTTAAAAATGGACTGTAATGACAGCGCTGGACGTCTTTTTCGTTGAAGATTTTATTATGAAAATAGCAACTGGATACGCGTTATCGTGTGTAGGACCACACTTCCTCAGTTCCATACGGTAATTCTTAGCTCTCATTGTGAGCGATGATTACCTGTTCTTTCCCCCAGCCCACAATACGCACCCGGGGAAAGAACTGACATTACACACTGGGGAGAATGACAGTCAGTGAGCGCACTTTAGAAGGACGTGCTGGCCAGTGTGTCTCTCTGAAGCTGCAGGCGTATAGCGACGCGCACTGTACGCACTGCTATACGCCTGCTATTTAGTCGTGTGAACATTCCCTATAGCTTTCTAGAGCCATTAGGTTTTTGTTCTGAAGGGATGGTTAAACAATCTCTTCATTTATCATTGGGTAAAACAAGGCCCAGTGTGTTTAAACCTATCCAATCTTCTGTATATACACATACATCCACATGATTATTTGACAGCTACCTATCTGTAGACCAGCTGAGGATTTGGATGTGTTATCTACGCTGTACTTTTTTTAAAATGGATTTGCTATATTCTATAATTGGTCTTCTTTTAAACAGTCACTGAAACCGTGCAGCTGAGAGCGATCATTTTGGTAAACTGAAGAGGAAATACTGTAAGGATATTGTTTAGTAAATCAGAATGAAGTGGAAAGGTTTTATTTCCTGACTCCTGATGCAATGGTGGATAAGACTTTTACAGTATTGTGTTACCTGATGTGCTGCTTTCTGTCTGTCTCCAGTCCTAGCAAATAAAGACTCTGCACAGGGAGGATAATCTCTTCCACCAAGTATTACTTACTAAAACGGAAACTCCTTTCTAGTACAGAACTCGGATAGCAATGGGAGGATTACAGCAAAAAAAAAAAATCACAAAACAGCTTTGTGATGTTCTCCGGTCTACGGCTTAGTTTGTAAGCTGATTTGTCTGCACACTCCTGCACGCTGTATTAGTTCTTCTCTCTTGACAAGATCAGTGATGTTAGGAAAACGGGAAAAATCCTAACCTAGGACAAAAGGAAGTTATATGGGTAGTGCTCTTTAGAGGCAATAGTTGCTGTTGTGTTAGTTTACACATAGCATATATAGACCACAGTTTAATACAACATGATTTTTTGCTAGTCTAGAAATATATAGTGTGGTCTATTAATGTTTTTTTGCGTTTGTTTCCTCACCCTTTCCCCCTACAGTTTAAGATTCTCAATGTGCCCATGTCTTCACAATTGGCTGCAAATCACTGGAATCAGCAGCAAGCAGAGCAGGAGGAGAGAATGAGAATGAAGAAACTCACACTAGACATCAATGAACGTCAGGAGCAGGAGGATTATCAAGGTACGGATTACATAATTGGTCTTGGCTGGTTGGTCACACTAGTATAGTAAAACATCTGTTGTGTTTTTGTGTGTGGGGGACATCCCATCTGTTCCTCCATGAGTGTAGATGACCTTGGAACCAAGGTGGGACTTGTTGGATTTGGATATGCATAATGTGTGTCGGATGGGAGATTTGCTGATTGCACGTGACATTAGGTAGTACTGGGGTAGGTTTGGTCTTGGGTTAGTGTGGGTTGTCCTAGAGTGGGGTGGGGGGGGGCTGAGTCTCGAAAGATTTATATTTCATGTAGTGGCGGGGGGCATCTAGGAGGGCGGGGTGAAGGGTGTCAGGTTCCGGGGGGGGCATCTGGGTTTGACGGTGACAATATTTTCAGATGGTGGGCGTGTCAGGGTCGGGGGTGCAGGGAGAGTTTTGAGGGGGATCAGGCGGGGGGGGGGGCACGCGCGATAGACACGCGTCAGAGAGATGAGAGAGAGTAGCGAGAGAGAACGGAAAAGAAGAGAAGGAATAAGAGAGAGGAAAAGAGAGAGGAAAAGAGAGAGGAAAAGAGAGAGGAAAAGAGATAGGAAGAAGAGAGAGGAAAAGAGAGAGGAAAAGAGAGAGGAAAAGAGAGAGGAAAAGAGAGAGAAAAAGAGAGAGAAACAGAGAGAGAAAAAGAGAGCAGAAAAGCAGAGAGCAAAAGAGAGAAGAAAACAAGGAGAGAGAAAATAAGGAGAGAGAAAATAAGAGAGAGAAAAAGGAGAGAAAAGAGAGAGAAAACGAGAGGGAAAAAGAGTGAGAAAACAGAGCAGAGAGAAAAAGAAAGAGAGAAAAAGAGAGAGCAAGAAGAGTAGAAACCAGAAGGGCAGAGAAGACGAGAAGAAAAAGAGAGAGAAAAAGAGAGAAGAAGAAGATAGAAAAAAGAGAGCGAAAAAGAGCAAGAGAAGAAGAGAGAAAAAGAGAGAGAAGAAGAGAGAAAAACCGAGAGAGAACAGAGAGAGAAAAAGAGAGGAAAAAG
This sequence comes from Phyllomedusa bahiana, assembly GCA_025379985.1. Classification (NCBI taxonomy): domain Eukaryota; kingdom Metazoa; phylum Chordata; class Amphibia; order Anura; family Hylidae; genus Phyllomedusa; species Phyllomedusa bahiana. The sequence goes on along the minus strand of JAODAL010006504.1, from coordinate 19,423 downwards.
AGAGAGAAAGAAAAAAAACAGAGAGAGACAGAAAAAAAGAGAGAGAGAAAACAAAAAGAGAAAGAGAAAGAATAAAAGAGAGAGAGACGAAAAAAGAGAGAGAGAAAGACACAAGAGAGAGCGAAATAGAGAGAGAGGTAAATAGAAAAAGAGAGAGAGAGGAGAGAGAGAAAAAGAGAGAGGACAAAGAGAAAGAAAAAAAGAGAAAAGAGAGAGAGAAAGAGAGAGAAAAGGAGAAAAAAAAAGACGAGATAAAGAGAGAGAAGGAGAGTAGAAAAAAAGAGAGGAAAAAAACAGAGAGAAAAAAAAGAGAGCAAAAAGAGAGAGAAAACCGAGAGAGCAAAAAGATAGAGGAAAAAACGAGAGAGAGAAAGGAAAAGAGAGAGAGAAATTCGAGAGACGAGCAAAGAAGAGAGAGCGCGACCGGAGAGAGAAGACAGGAGAGAGAGAAGGATAGAGGACGGAGAGAGAGAAAGAGATTGAGAGAAAGAAGAGCGAGCGAGCAGGAGAGAGAGAGGGAGAGAGAGAGACAGACGAGAGAGGGAGAGAGAGACGGAAGACTGAGAGAAAGAGAGACAAAAAAGAGAGAGAAGAAACCAAAGACGAGAGACAGCAAAAACAGCGAGCGACAACGCCAAAACCACCGCGATCTCCTCCCCCCCTCTCTCTCCTATCCCCCTCTCTCTCCTCCTCTCTCCTCCTCCTCTCTCCCACTCTCTCTACTCCTCTCCTTCTCTCCCTCCCTCTCTCTCTCCTCATTCTCCCTCTCTCTCCTCATTCTCCCTCTCTCTCCTCTCTCTCCCCCTCTCTCTCCTCCTCTCTCCCCTCTCTCTCTCCTCTCTCCCCCTCTCTCTCTCTCACACCCTCTCTCTCCCCGCTCTCTCTCCCCTCTCTCTCTCCCCCCTCTCTCTCTCTCTCTCTCCCTCTCCCCTCTCTCTCCCCCTCTCTCTACCCACTCTCTCTCCCCCCCTATCATCTCCCCCCTCTATCTCCCCCTCTCTCTCCCCCCTCTATCTACCAATATTCTCCCCCGTCCTCTCTCCCCCGCTCTCTCTCCCCCCTTTCTCTCTCCCCTTCTCTCTCCCCCTCTCATCCCCCCTCTCTCCCCCCTTCTCTCTCCCCCTATCTATCCCCATCTCTCTACCCCCTCTCTCTACCTCCCCCCTCTCTCCTCCTCTCTCCCCCTCTCTCTCTCTTCCCCCCCTCTACTCTCTCACCACCCTCTCCTCTCCCACCCTCTCTCTCACCCCTCTCTCTCTCCCTCTCTCTCTCTCCGCCTCTCTCTCTCCCTCTCTCTCTCATTCCCTCTCTCCCTCTCTCTCTCCTCTCTCTCTCCCTCTCTCTCTCCCTCTCTCTCCCCCCTCTCTCTCCCCCTCTCTCTCCCCATCTCTCTCACCCTCTCTCTCCCCCTCTCTCTCTCCCCCTCTCTCCTCTCCCCCCCTCTCTCCCCCCCTCTCTCCCACCCCTCTCTCCCCCCTACTCTCCCCCCCGCTCTCCCCCCCTCTCTCCCTCCTTTCTCTCCCCTCTCTCTCTCTCTCTCCCCTCTCTCTCTAATCCCCCTCTCTCTCTCTCTCCCCCTCTCTTCTCTCCCCCCCTCTCTTCTCTCTCTCCCCTCTCTTCTCTCTCTCCCACTCTCTCTCTCTCTCTCCCCCTCTCCACAAAAAAAGTGAGTTTTAGACCTAATCAGTTTCATACATGTGGCCCTTAGTCTTCCAAAAGTTATTTTTGTATGTGTATGCTTGCTCACACTCACCTGTACCATAGTGGTCCGCGTTCTGGGCTTGCAGTCATCACATTAGTACATTGGTCCTAATTGTTGATGAAACCAACATGGGATCATGGGCAAATTTTATAGCACCCACCATAGCATAGCTGCTGTAGTACACTGAAAGATGATGGTTGAGTATCCATGAAAAAGTATGAGGGGGGGGGGGGGGGGGGGGGGGGGGGGGGGGGGGGGGGGGGGGGGGGGGGGGGGGTGGTTGGGGGGGGTTGGGGGGGGGGGGGGGGGGGGGGGTAGAGGTTGTAAAACTCCAGTGGATTTCTGGGCTTCCATGCCTGACATTTAGGAAAATAACAACCCTCATAAACCTCATTATCTTCAGACTGATAAAGGTGACACAAATGGGGATAATTTATTCTTGCATCAGCTTCTAACAATATAACAAGTTTCCTCGTGACTGCAGCAAGGAGTAGTTTAAATACCTGTACTCTGCTGCTCAGTTAGAGCTGTTCAGTAGGATTTTCCATCAAAGTGATAAGTACGTGTCCTAACTTTTGGGACCTGCAACTACCTTGGTAACAGGCCTCTGGACTCAGAATGGAGAGCTGGTTGTGCTTGCACTTCACTCTCCATTCTGATTTTTGGGAGTTCTGAGTACAGCCAAACGGACCGTTTACTTGTATTCAGAACTCGAATAAAACAGAAAAGAAATGTCGGACTATGGGATTACTCCATTAACACACTGTCTCTATTCTCATCTATTGATCCACATGGAGAGTAATATCATTTTCTTCTGTGTTTACTATACTGCTTGACTAAACACTTCAAAACTACCTGAAGGTGTGCCGTGGATTCTCATCCTATTCAGTCCTCGGCCACGTGCTTTTCCACTGAGCACTTGACATCCACAAGGTGTGCGGCCCCATCACACATGATCTATTAATAATAATCAAGTGATTTAGAATCAAACTAGGCTGGTTCTGCAATTAACTTTTTTCCTCTGTCATATGTATACATATCCTATGTATATGCCATGAAATGAGTGTGAACTTGTTAGTTTCTCGTGACATTGCTTTGAATGGTTGTCTTCTGCATTTCCCACCCTAATGTTCTTTCTATTACCCGGAGCTTCACTTAAAGGTCATTAAAGTTCTGGGTAATGTGTACCATGAATTAATGATTTTGGTTACATCAGGATGGCTATAAAAAATTTATTTGACCCGAAAGTTGACAAACGTTTAGATGAAAATGTTTTGGCCTTTTGTTTTTACAATATAATATTATGACTTGTGTCCTGGCACACATACTAATGTAATGTATATGACTTCTGTGCGTTAAAGGGTTTTCTCATCTGGTTGTATCACAACCAGTTTCAGGCTCACACTTTCTGTTCAGGTTGTGGGTGGTTCTACAGCAGCGATTGGCATATCCGCTCAGCCATTCTTAGTTTGGATGTTGAGGGGGCATTGTGACAAGGGGTTTAAAAAGCGCACACAAAATCTACAAAAACCTAAAAGGGGGAAGTTTTTTCAGTAAGAAACCTAAAAAAGCCCGTTCCCTGATAAGCTAGGATAGCTTACCATCACACCAGGGGTTTAGAGCCCGTTAACAAAGAAGGTGGTCAATTTAAACCGGGAAGCTTGGTATACAAGCAGAGTATGAACTGCTCTTGCTCTAAGGGGGGCAACACCAAAAAAACAATGTATTTGGGAATCTTTACCTTTTCTTACTGTTTAAAGCTAGTAATGTTGAGTTAACCTTTTATTCTTTTCAATGTTTCTTTTTTTAAGTATAAAAAAGTACTTTGGGCACCGAGAAACATGTTAAATGATTTCTTGTACAAGATCTGTAGCCTGTATTCAGCGTTGTTTAGTTTTAGTTGGTGATTCCAACCACAGCTTCTGAGCTGTAAACTACAGGTCCAAAGATTTGCTTTTTAACGTGGCACCTGGATAGCTGTAAATTCATTAATGACTCATTGACCTCAGTCTCCAATTAGAGGGATTTTTACGGAAAAATAAAAAAAAACGTACATTTTTAAAAACTTTTTTTTTTTTTCCCCCTTTCCCTGTCTTCTGTACAGAGATGCTTCAGTCTCTGGCGCAACGTCCAGCTCCAGCAAATACAAATAGGGACCGCCGACCTCGGTACCAGCATCCTAAAGGGGCACCAAATGCAGATCTTATTTTCAAGACGGGTGGCAGGTGAGACTGTTTAAAGCCGGTTCTACTTTTCAGTTTATTTGGTCTTTAGATTATCCTTTCCTGAGAACAAAACACAGGTTCTTTTTTTTCACATAAGGCTAAACATCTGTATTTTTAGATACGTCACACAAACCTGTCAGTAGATGTTGGCCCCCTATAGATTACCCCAGAGGGCATTAACGGTATTTAGAGATTTTCATCAAGTTCTAATTTACTTCAAAGCTTTGTGTCCACTATATCCTCAGTCTGAAACCTCTCAATTTTTCCAAAGATTGTTAAACAGCTTGCCCTCCGGGGAATTCCGGGTTTTCCAGGCCCCCTATTTTACACAACCACACTTAATGTGCTTTTGGGCATGGGAAAAAATACAGGTCCGAACAATGAAAAGTTTTTTCTAGTATAAATTATAAATTTTGTCCACCTTCTTAGGACTTCAGTAACACAAAGCCATAACCTTCCATTATGAAGGTGCACAACAATTTCAACCCTTTAAACTTTTTAAGCATGTCACAAACAACTGCTCCCTTTAAAGATTTTCCCCAGGTTAAAAAAGGAAAAGGGCCCCCCTTTATAGAGTATGCATTTTATCACGGGTTCCATTTTTTAAACGGGGGTTTATTCTAAACCTAAAATTGATAAACTATCCACGGTTAATCACATTAAAATGGATCCCCAATTAAAAAACCCCCCAAGGGCACATTTTAACGAGCGGTTTTTGATCGTGAGGTCCGCGGGGTTATCACGGTATCGGAAACCATGCTGACGGGCAGTACAACCCACACCTTCGGAGGGTCAAGCGGGAAATCTATAAAGGTTCAAAAAGGAAAAAATTTTTCCCCCACAATGCCCTTTTTGGGGTTAAATTTAATGGGGAAAATTGGGATAAATTTTAAGTATTTAGAAGCCCTTGTTTTTTTTTCCTGCCCAACCGTTCTCCCATTTCTAGCATGGGAGTTTTTCCCCTTTTTCCCTTGCTAGAAAAATCCTTCCCCCCCAAAAATTAAGAAAATTGGGGTTTTGATCTCCCAAGGACAGACCCCTCCCAAAAATTGTTTGAGAGTTGGCCAAACCAAAGGGATAAAGGGCATAGAAATAACATTCCCTATAAAATAACATCCCAAACCCCCAGCCTTTTGTTTTTTCCCAAACAATTGTTGCAATGTTTTTTTTTCCTTTTAAAACCGGGTTGACACTGACCACCCTTTCGTTTTGGGCCCCCATAAAAGGATAGATTTTCCCTGATCTTTTTTAGATACACATCTGGAAACCCCCCCCATTTTTTTTTGGTGGGGGGGCTCTCCAACGTTTTTTATGCCCGGTTCACCTTTTGTGCATCAACATAGCCCTACACTGCACTTTTGGTGGTTATCCGGATATTAATCCTATTTTAAGAAAAGGGAAATTAGATTAAAGGGGCACACCCCAACCAAATTTTGGTATGAGTCTGCCCTTTTCAACACATACACCCATTTCCCCTTAAATTTGGGTGGATGGGAAAATTCAAGCAAGAAAATGCAACAACTCGCCCCTGCTAGAAATGCCCCAAACCACGGTTTGGGGAAAAGAGCCAAAACAAACTTCTAAGTACAACGACCCCAAAAATTCCCCAAACAAAAAAACCCCAACTGAGCTTTCTGGGGGAACAACTCAAATAAATTTTTGGGAATTTTAAGATAATCAAAAAATTAAAAAATTAGAAAAATTTTAAAGATAATTTAGGGCCTCTGCTATGAAAATCGATGGCCCACATTCTGGGGTTCTTCAAAGACCCAAAGGTGATTTAGTTTTTTTTTAAAGTGTTTTTTCAGAAAGTGGTATTCTCCTCTACAAAGATCAAAACCAAATTTGGGGAAACAGTAAAAAAAAGCACTTTTGAAATTTTGGTTTTGGGCATTACCGTGGTCTTTTTAGTATAGTAGATAAAAAGCTTTTCTGTGCACAATAGCTATTTTATTTTCGCTGCCGGGGGACAACCCCCCCCAATTTTCTGTGTTTTGGCTGGCGGGACATTTCTTTCATTTTTGGGGGGGCCAAGCCCCCGGTCGAAAAAATGCCCCAGACCCCCCTTTTTTTCCCGTGATTGGCGACTGAAAAATTTTTTTTCGGGGCCTGTTAGGATAAAACCCCCAGACAGGAAACGCCTGGGACAACCCCCCCCGCACGTGATTGGCGCCTCACACTTTTGTTTGGAAACCGATATTGAAACCAGCCGAGAGGACTGCAGGCTCAAATACTCATCCCCACTTTAAAAAAAAAAGGGGTGGAAAAAAAAAAAAAAAAAAAGAAAAAAAAAAATTAAAGAAAAAATTTTGGGTTTTTTAAATACAGGCTGTTTAACTCATAGTTCTTCTCAAAAAACCCAAGTCATAAAAAACCCCCAAAAAAATGTTTTTTCCCCTTTTTCCTTAAAAAAAACCATTTATCCTTTTGGCTTCCTTTCCCCAATAACACGGTCTTAATACCCCTTGCCCCAAAAACCACATTTTTAAAAAAAGAATTAAAAAATTTTTTTTGTTTATTAAAAAATTTTTTTACCAGTCTTATATCCTATCCCTTCCCATATAACAAATTTTCTTATATCCAGTGCCCCTTTCCCCACATAACCCCAAGTTTTAAAAAATCCTTTTCTCCTTCCCCCATAACACAGTCTTAAAACCTGTGTCCTTCCAAAATAACAGCCCTTAAAATTCTGGCCCCCCACATAAACAGCTTAAAAATCCGGTTTTCCTTCCACAAACACAGCCCTTATATCCTGTGCCCTTCAAAAATAAAAACCGTTTTATACCCTTTTCTCCTTCCACATAACACAGTCTTATATCCTGTGCTCTTCCAAAATAACACAGTCTTATACCCCTGGCTCCTTCCACATAACACATCTTATATCCTGTGCCCCTTTCCCAAACTAACACGTCTTAAAAACCCTGTGCTCCTTCCCCCATAACACAGTCTTATATCCTTTGCTCCATCCACAAAACACAGCCCTTAAAATCCTGGGGCTCCTTCCAAATAACACAGTCTTATACCCGTGTTTCCTTCCACAAACACAGCTTAACGGTCAAAACGGGCCTGAAAACCCAAGAGGAAAAAGGCAATTTTTGAAATTCCCCCTAAAATTTTTTAACAGCCCGGGCGTTTATAGCAATAAATTTCTAAAACAGTATAAACTTAAAAAATTCAAAAACTTTTTTTTACCCCAAGCAGGGGCTTGTGCAGCCTGAAGAGAAGGCTCTGCAACAAAGCACTTTGGGCAGGAGGGGAAACCCAACCCCTCAACAGAAAAATGGGGGCTTGTGGACCTGAAGCTGAAGGCTCCCCGACATAAAAGAAATGCAGGGGGCTGCAGAGCTGCCCCTTTTACAGTAAAACCTTTCCCCTGCTTTCACACAAAATTTTTGGTACAGCTTTTTAAGTGGGGGATGAAAAACTCGCCTCCTGGCAGGAAAAGACACCCTTGGCTATGAAAGAGACCCTTTCCCCGGGTTTTTGAAATTGAAACCCCATCGAATTAGCTGAAAAAGTACAACCATCAAACGAAAAAACCCCTTTAATAAAGGTCCAAAACACTTTTAACTTAAAAGTCCTAATAGTGTTTTTAAACGGGGTTTTTTTCCTAAACGGGGAACAGCCCTGGTTGCTCTCATAATGCACAGGTTATAAGAAGAGAGAGCGCTGATAACTGAATAACGTTTCACTATTCATTGTATCAACTTGATTTTATATAACCGGATTTCTCTTCTATCCATATATAAATCAGACCTGCACAGATAACTCACAAAGGGGGTTTGGCCTATATACACTCCACATTCAAAAAGGAAGGTACCGCCACTTTGGGTACAGGTTGGCGATGGCCCTGGGCATTAGAGGACGTGGACCCATTAAGTCAGGCCCCCCCCTTTCTTAAAAAATTGTGAAAAGGTCGAAAAAATGATGGGTTTTTCAATGCCCCTGTTCTCGGGTTCCCCCGGAAACACCTGGCCCAAAACTGCACTACTTTGGGCTCAAAACCAAATTGGGCACCTTTTAAAGGGTTTTTAAAGCCCCAAGTTAAAAGCTCCCCGGGACCACCACTCTCACAATATTTGGGGAAAAATTTGGATTTCCCTTTTAAACCCGGTACACTAAAATTTACGGGGATAAAACGCACCTACAATTTCCAACATTCATGAAAAATCTGAATTGTCCATGAACAGAGCACGGGCAACACTGACCTTTCGGGCAGTAAATTTGCCACAGGGTTAAAAACGGGCCCTTTATTAAAGGGTTTAACTCTCTAAACCCCTGTTTTAAAAAAAAAACAACTTTTTTTAAAAGGGCAATTCACCGGGATTCCCTGCCTGTTTTTTAAATGCACCCCCAAAAATAACTAAAACCAAACTGAAAAAAAATTTTGGCACTTTAAGGAAACCCGGCCCTTTTGGAAGGTTTTGGGGACCATTTTAAACCCTCCTGGGGAACCTCCCGGTTCCAAAAACATTGCAAATTCTGAAAATTTGAAAAAAAATCGGAACAAGGGCTTTTTTTTTGACATTTTCCCAAAAAAAAAATTGTTGTATTTTTCCTTTATCCCAAACCCAAATGACGGGGACGAAAAAAAAAAAAATTTGCCTTGTGGTAAAAAAAACTTTTTGGAAGGTTTTTTGACCATTTTTAAAGCTTTCCTTTTTAACACAACTGTTTTTTTGACAAACCCCAAAAAAAATAAAAACTCACTGTAAAAACCGAAACCATTTTCTGTACTAAATTTTGGGAGCATTTTGCTACAAAAACAGCCAGAGGGGGAAACCTGAAAAAGAATTCGGCCCAAAGAGAGGCCCGGGGCATCCCCTCATACCTCCCTGCAATCCCCTTTGCTGCTCCCCCACATCAAAAACCAGAGAGTGATTTTGGGGGCGTACCTGATACCCCCTTTGTAAAAAGGGAAAACCACTGCCAAAAGCAAACCCAAGAGAGGAAAAGGTAAAGTCATGGCATCTGGGGGCCCTTTCCAAAAATGTCCTCTCACTTCTTACAGATCAGGGGTGCTTAAAAGTTTTCAGAAATTTGCAAAGGGAATTTTGCCAAAACCCCGCTACACAGCTTAAAAAAAAAAACGCTTAGGCACCTAAATGCCGAAAAATAAGACACAATTCAATAAATTTGCCAATTTTATTTTCCATAATGGGTTCAAAACTCAAAACAACAAAGGGGACTAATCCCCCTTTATAAAACTTTTTTTTGGCAAACTTTTTTTCAAAAACCCAATAGTTTTTACTAGAATTTTGTGAAGGAGAAAATTTTGGCCCTATAGGCAAAAATTAGGGAGGAGTTTACGGAACCAAACCTTTTATTTCAGGAGTGAACAGCTCGAATCTCTAAATTAAATTCTTAATAAAAGGGTTTTTGCGGAACTTTTCTATTTCAACATAAAATGGAAATTTAGGGACTCCCTCGTGAAATGGTGTAAGTTGCCCCCCCGGCCCCTTCTCGGGTTTGCAAAAGTTCGCATTCCCAAAAAACCCTTGGGCGATTTTTTGGTTTTTTAAAATTGTCCAAAGATCCAGCGTTTTTTTTAAAATTACAGTGGAGATAAAACCTTTGGTTTGTTTTTTTGGGGAAAATGTGGGAGACTTAACTTTTTTAAAGGGGCTGAAAAAAAATCCCCAAAAACCAGGCTTTTTTTTAAAGGGCGGGAAATTAATACACAAAGGGGCCCTGGTTTGCAAAACCCTCCGTCACACAGGAGTTTTGTTTAATAAAGTGAACTGGCGTTTGCTCGGGAGAGAGGGGGGGTTTTAATAAAGAGGAGGAAAATTTAAAGGTTAAAAAAATTGGGCAAAATTTGGCGGGATACTTTGATCCCTGAAATACTTTATAATGCCAATAAGAAGGAAAAAAAAAAAAAGGCACTGTATTGCCATACAGCCCCCTGTATATACTCTGAAAACTGTTACTGCCACATCACAGCCAGAGACACCTGTTACCTCATCTTCCCTGTAATACTGTACTACCACATCACAGCCAAAGAATGTGCCCTTCCCTCCCTGTAATACTGTCAACTGCCACTCACAGCCAAGAAGGACCAGTACCTCATACCTCCTATATTACTGGCACATCACAGCCAGAGAACGGCACCACATACCTCATACCTCCTTAATATATACTGGCCACATAAACAGCCAGAAAAGGCACCAATACCTCATACCCCCTAAAATTACGGGCTACACACACACCAGAGAGACACCATGTACCTCATCTTCCTGTAATACTGTTATCCACACACAGCTGCAAAAGGATGTCCTCATACCTCCCTGTAATACTGTACAATTGCCACATACAGCCAGAGAGAGCACCAACTTACCCCCCTGTAATACTGTCTACTGCCACATCACAGCCAGTGAGAGACGGGGTATTATATCCAGAAAAATAAGTACGGGCCTCTCCAGGGGTGAAATTAGCAAAATTGAAATTTACGGTTATTACTGAATCACAGCCATGGGGACACAGTCCTCATACCCCCCTGAAATACGTATATGCCAATCACACCCAGAGACCAAAAACCCACCTTGTAAATATGATAGCAATCCAAGCCAGGGTATTCCCTTTTTGCTGCCCCAAACCCTTAGTTAGGCAAGGGGGGTTTGGGGAAAATCGGGGAAAAGGGTTCCGGGGCCCTGCGTCAATGGCATTGTGGGGATGGAGGCCTTCCCCCGACAGCCGGGTTTTAAAAATTTTTTTAATTGGACAAGAACTGACTTTTTTAAAAAATTTTTGCATTCAATTGTGATTGTAAGGGAAAATTTTTTACTGCCCCTAAATTGGAAAAGGTTTTTTGGGAGGGGGGTTTTGGTTGTGTTTTGGGGAAAAAAAGTTGAAATTTGGTTCTTAAAATTACATAAATTTTACCTTTTTGAACTACTTTATATCGACCAAAAAAAAGTTTAAGGTTAAAAAAAAAAAAAAGGAAACGGTATGCCTACCCCTCCTTTTTTTAATTTGGTCCTACTGGCACATCACAGCCAGAGACACTCTGTGTACCTCATGCTTCCCTGTAATACTGTTACTACCACACCACAGCCACCAGAGAGAGGTGCCACTTACATCCCTGTAATACTTTTGCAACTGCCCCCTTTCAACCGCCAAAAAACGGCCCCCACATACCTCATACCTCCTATATTACGGGCCAAAAACACAGCCAGAGAACGCACCAACATACCCATCCCTCCAATTTTTACTGGCCACAAAGCCAAAGAACGGCCCCCAAATACCTAAATAACCCCCCTATATTACTGGCAAAACACACACCCCAAAAGAGACACTCATGTACCCATGCCCCCTGTAAAAAACTTTTTATTTCCACACCACAGCTGCTAAAAGGAGGTGCCCCCTTTTTTTACCTCCCTTTTAAAACTGAAACAATTCCCCAAAATTAAAGCCTAGAGACACCAATACCACCCTGTAATCCCTGAAACTACTGCCAAAATCACAGCCGGGTAAAGAGACTGGGAGGGGTAATTACAAAAGGGGTAAAAAGGGTTTACGGGGTGCCTCTCTCGGCTGTGAAAAGCAAAGAAATGAAATTACAGGGATTAAATTCTACTGAAAAACACAGCCTAGAACCCACAACGTACCTAAATACCTCCCTGTTTTAAACCGTTTTATTTGCCCCACACACCCAGAGCCCAGGCCCCTGTGTACCATACTGATTAAGCATATCCAACCGGGGTTTTCCCTGCTGGGTTTTTTGGAAAAACCCTTTTTTTTAAATGTTTTTAAAGTTTATTTATGAAGAAAAACCGGAAAGGGGAAAACCCCGGGTTTTAAAACTTTCTGACTTATGACTACTTTGCAACTCCATTTTGCTATTGATTTTATATAAAAAAAAAAAAAGAATTGTATTAAAAATTTACTTTTTTTTTTAATTTTTTGGTTTAAAAATAAAATTTTTAAATTTTAAAAAAAATTGTATTTTTTTAAAAAAACCTTTAAAACAGGAAAAACTTTGATCCAGTGTTTTGTTTTGGGGCCCTACTTTTGACAAAAATGGTTTAAGGGGGAGCCCTCCCTTTTGGGGGGGCGTCAGATCATCACAAAAATTGCAGCATGTTCAGAAGAGAGTATTTTTTCAGGGGGAGCAACCGGGAACCCGTGTTTGTAATGAGTAGGGGCCCGGATTTGCCACTTTCCCCAAACGATCCAAAAGCTTCCAGGCTAGCCCCAAATCGATAAACACACATAGAAGGAGCACTAATTTCCTATAATACATAAACAGGGGGCCTTACACCCCGGGAAAAGAGTGAAAAAAGGGTTACTTAGCAAACCCCCTTTATTGTAGAAAGATTTGTTTAACAAATTGCAAATGATTTTCAAGATTTGGGCAAAGGGGAAATTATCCGGCAATTTTTTCCGCTGGAGGCAGAGCAAGGCAAAAACTTCCGGACACGGCGCAAAATAAAACCCAACCAGGGGGGGAAAGAAAACAAAGAAAACTTGAACCTTGACGCACCCCCTGGGGGGTAACGTTAGACGTGGAAAGAGCTAAACCTCTTCAAAAAATAAACTTTTTTTTTTTTTAAAATTTTCCCAACAAAAAAAACCCAAAAAATTAATCTTTTTCTGGTCAATCCAAAACATAAAAAGGGCCCATTATCCACAGGAAATACAACGGTTCCAATTCAAAGTACTGGAGAAAAAAAACTGTTCCCCCCTCAAATCACTAGCACTGGGGCGGCCCAAAAGCTACAAAAAACACTTTAGAAAAGGGAAAACAAAAGGGGGGGAAAGTCAGGGTCCCAAGGGAAAATTGGTGGGGATGAACACTTTTTTTTTTACTTTTGAGTAGCAAAAAGATAAATTTGTTATTTCTTTTCCTTTTAAATTTATTGGCACTTTTTTTTTTTCCCCATTTTAACCTTGTAAATAAAAATTGGGAAAAAAAAAGGCCCATCAATCTCTTCGAGAATTTTTTCCTTTTTTTTTTTATTTTCCCTTTTTTGGGGTTTTAATTCCATGCGGGAAAAATCACATTGGAAAATAACTTGTAAAGTTGTACCATTTCCAACAGAAATGCTGCACGATTTTCACCAGCTTAAGAAAACTTTGCCAGCGCTGCAATAAAGAATTGTACAGGGGGAATGGGTTTTTTTTCTTTCCCTTATTTTTTATTTTTTTAATAGTATCAAAACAAATTTTTGCACACTTTTTTATTTAAAATTTAAAGCTTAAAAATTTATTTTTTTAAATTTTTTTTTGGGGGTGTCCCCCTAAAGCCCTTTAAAAGGGAAACCCACCCCCACTTTCCATTGCTGAGCCTTAAATTTTTTAATTTAATTTTTTGGGAAAAAATTTTTGTGTTTTTCTGAAATGAATTTAAAGTCCTTCACATAATGTGATTTTATACTGCCTAGTTGTCTTTATGTATCCGTTTTACTGCAATCCATTTATTCAGGTGGAATTTTTATTTAAAACATTTGTATAACTGTTTAAGGATAGACAAAAAAAAATATCAAACCTTAGAAATTTTGCATGTGCTCTTTGATGCAGCAGTTCTGCAATACATCATGCATGCTGTAGTCAGGGCAGGGAAAGGCATTTTTGTGCCCTAGGCAAGTACAGCTAATGGCCCCCCCCCCCCCCCCCCCCTCGCTCCCAAATAAATTGCTCTACCCCCCCCCCCCCACACACACACACACACACACACATACACAGAGTAATTCCTCTCACCCCCGCACCAGGTCCTGTCATTAATTTTCTGCATATTCCACATAGCTTCTTTCCATCTCCTCAGCAGTCACTGCACAATGAAAATCAGCCCTGACAAATTTGCTTTTTCAAAAGCGCTCCACTACGTATAACAGTGTAATACCTTACAAATAACAATCACCAAATAATCCACCTATACATGGAGCAAACATCCCATAGGAATTATTGTTACTAAAAAACACTCCTACAAAACCAAGACCCAAAACTATTACTACTTAAAGGGGTTTTATCGTTACAAAGATCATGTCTCAGATTATGGGGACAGTAAAAATAAGCACATTTGTAATGGGGTTGCATTATCTCTGTCACTTGGTTTAGCAGAAATGAGCTTTTCTGAAATCTGTGTTCTATTCCTGCTGTTCTGGGTCCGGCCACGGCCCCCGGGACTTTTCCCTGCCCCCCCCCCCCCCCCCCCTAACATGCCCCCTCACTGTGATGGCTGGCTGAAATTTCATTCAGCCTGTTGGGATATGCCCCAAGACAGGAAATGCCCCGGCCAAAACCCCCTGCCTGTGATTGGCTGCCTGCACACTCTGTGTTTACTACCCTCTGAGCTGTTAAAATCGATAGTGAAACCAAGGTCTGCTGGCTCCCAGCTCTAGGTGAATGATCTGGGCAATTACTGCCTGTTCAAAGGACTTTTGCCAAGAGGTTGATTCACCTCCTCACACTTCCAGTCCTTAAGCTGCTACTTGGAAAAGAGGGCGTTCTGTTCCTCAGATCTTATGCAAGCCCCGCCTCCTTATGACGTTATCATCTGTAGTGTGAATAGATAGATGTTCCCCCCCCCCCCTCCCGATCGTGGCGTATCGTTAGGTGAACATATGTAGCTGAGGACAAGAGTGCAGTTGAAATTCTTTACAAGACAAATTATGACGAGACAATTGGTCAGGTGCTCACCTTTTTGGGCTGTACGGTTTCCACGGAACAGCTCGCATAAGCGTATGTCTGGCACCTTTCGCCAATACAAAAGAGATATAGCTGCTCCGGCACCCTTCCCCCCGCTCAGGGCTCCATGAGGACGCCAAGATAGAAGATACTAAAGATGGCTGAGACTTGATTAGAGCTGTCATTTTCCAAAGGGCCTTTTTGCTGAAGCGCTAGACTATTCAGACAAGGGCAATTGCTTTTCTTGTCTATAAATTTATTAAGTACACATTACGCGTTTTGCCAATATCTCCAGAACTCCAAACCCCTTCCTTGTAAAGCCAACACTATACCGCTGCACTACCAGGCCAAGTTAGTTATAGATTGAGCAGGTTCTTCTCTCATAGCTGATTGCTTATCCCCCCATTGTTTTCACTCACATGTCACTGACAGCAAGCAGAGATCTTTACTTGAAGCTGACATTCGTCCTTGTAGTTGAGTAAAGATCTCTACCTGTTGTCAGTACAATTTGGGTGAACACCACTAGAAGTAAAAGCTGCTGGCTTTCAGTGTAATTTGTGTGTAAACTAAGAGATATAACATCATGCAGGAGGCTACAGAGCTGTTATATCCAGACGACCTTCTGCATCCCCTGCTTCATACAAAATGATGATGTCACAGTTTTTTCAGTGAGGGGAACACGCCCCCCTGGTAGGAAAGACACGCCTGCTGAAGAAAGAAACCCCCTGGATTTCAAACTCAATCTCAGAGAATTAACTGAAAAACCTGAACAGCTCAAACGATACAACCCCTTTAAGGATCAAATAATCCTACCAGACCCTGACCAAAAGCAACCCCCACATGTGACATCGCTGTAACACAGGCTCTGAAAACATAAAACCACCGCCATACAGTGACCAAATAGTGGTAGAAAACTAGTTGTATGTAGATACCTGCAGAAATAAAGTGATTGCACTGCAGTTTTCAAATTTTGTGACTCACAGGAGACGTCTTTTCTGATCACTTTTTTTTCCCCTTTCCCTTTTCTTCTCCATCCGGTTCACACCTTCATGCTGATTGCTCCCGGCACATACTCGTCCCTGCAATATCTTAGAATCCTTACTCCAGCAACTCCTTACTTATAGGTCCCTTCAGGTAGGTGTATAGGTCCCCTCAGATAGGAAGCTATATAGTCCCTGCAGTTAGGCAGGTATATATGTCCCCCCCAATTGGCAGGTATATAAGGTCCCCACCAGTTTAAGGGAGGATAATAATAGCCCTCTCATCAGCATGTGTGTGTGGTGTGTGTTATAATATATATATAAATATAAAAAATATATATTAATATATATATATATGTCTCCTCAGTCAGGTAGGTATATAGATATTGTCCCCTTAGACTGGCAGGTATATAAATATAGGGGCTCTCAGGCAGGAATATAGCTATAGGGGCACTTAGGCAGGTATATGGGGGCACTCAGGCAGGTATTTAGAGATAGGGGCACTAAGGCAGGTAAAAATTAATAACATTAATACTCACCTGCTTCCTGGCCGCGTGCTCCTCTTCAGGCCACGGCTCCAGCACCAGGACGTTCCTCCGGCAGCACCTCGGGCGCACAGCCTATGGCGGGCTATGCGACCGAGGAGGGACAGCGGCGCGATGAGATCACTTCATCACGACGCTGCCCATCTTAGCGGCACGTGGCCGCGGCGGGTCCTCAGCGCTATGAGGACCCGGCGGCCCCGCTGTGTCGGAGCCAGTCCGACACTGTCTGCGGAGCAGGGACGCACATACAGCTAAAGAGACCGCCGGCGCTCTAGGCCCATGGCAGCGGCCTGGAGCCCGGCGAGGTTCGGGGCCCCTGTCTGCACCCCTTTGTAACAGGCAGAGGTAGGCGCCCTAGGCGATCGCCTACCTCTGCCTACCCGTCGGCCCGGCCCTGGCTGTAGTCACAGTATATAAATATCTTGCTGCTGCAATAATGTATTGATAAAAATAAGGAGAAATGGTGCAGCCTGTGGGTGGAAATATTATTTATTTTAAAGCACTGTTAATTTCGGGGCACTGTAAATGAGGGAGGGTTACATACACAACATACGCCAAAAAGTACAATGGTGATTTGTCACGTACACGCTTACCAGCACGTGACGTGGGGGCTACTGTAATAGAGTTGATTTATTTCTACTCATTTGCACTCGCCTCTCATTCGGGTGACTGAGCATAAATCACACCCCAGCACTGTTCAGGCACCCCAAAATATCTGCTGCCACCACCATCCTTCAGTAAGCAAAAGAAATCATAGGGAAGGACTCCGATACATGCAAATGCTACTTACTGGCACTTGCAGGGTTAAAACTCTATAAACAAACACTTAAAACACTAATCAAGATTATTGCTTCTTAGAGCAAACGAGGACTAAACTTATTAAAAATTTATATTTTTAACCCGTTAACGACCACCTACCGTCTTTTGGCAGCAGGCATTTCAGGTCATTAGTCTGGAGCTACATCTTTTGGCGTCACTGCAGACATCAGGTTTTGCGGCTCCCAGCACGGGAATCGGGGGAAACCTCCAGTCCCCAACGCTTAACCCTTTGATTGCTGAGGGCAGTGACTGCAGCATAATCAAAGGGCTTTCTCTTGCTCTGTCGGGGGATCGGCACTGCCGGTGACCTGACAGAGCCCGGGAAACAGTTGCACAGTCAGCCATGACCACAATAAAATAAATAAGAGTCCTGCTATTGTTTTTACAACTGTCCAAAGTTAATAGGCCTGTGTAAACTGGTTTTATGACTGTGTGTTAATG
The DNA here is from genome assembly GCA_025379985.1 of Phyllomedusa bahiana. Lineage (NCBI taxonomy): Eukaryota > Metazoa > Chordata > Amphibia > Anura > Hylidae > Phyllomedusa > Phyllomedusa bahiana. The sequence continues at coordinate 2,085 of JAODAL010006504.1, read as the reverse complement.
ACTAATTGTGCGAATGGCTGACAATTCACAGATGAGACTAAAAAAAAAAGGAACCCTGCAACACAACCAGGGCTGTGGAGTCGGCAAGCCGAGGCCCCGACTCCGACTCCTCAATTTCCCAAACCTCCAACTCCCGACTCCCTCATACATGGCACATGTTTAAGTAATAACTTTACTTTAGTAAAATGGTAACATCCGGCTGTTTATCCCCTTATGATACAATAATCAAGCTATTTAGGTAGAACAGACACTTACAAGCAAAAGGGTAACAATGTTTTGATCTTTTGAATACTTGTGGGTAGAGTTGAAGAAAAAGCTGTATTTGTACCCAAGTCCAGTCTGTACCAACATTGGGAATGTGTAGAATAGACCTGGGATCAGATTTTGGTCAAGATGTGCTTGAATGTGATCCTGAGCACAGAAGGATTAAGGCAGTATTGAAAACCAAATGTGGATTTACCAAATACTAACAAAATAATACAAATTAACACTTTGATTTTTAGGAGTAAAACTATAAGCAGATGCTAAATACTTGCAAGTCAAATTTATGTATAAGATAAGTAAGATGACTGCATATAAAATTACAGTAGCCTCATGTACAAAGCTGTAGTGGATGGTGAAATATGGAGCCTGAAAGTCACAAGTTCAAACCATTGTTACCATTTTGCTTGTCAGTGTAAAATATATTTATTGGACATGACTTTAGGACACAAAAAATTGTATATATTCAAAACACTGCAGGAACATTTGTGGAGTCTCTGAATTTGTTCTGAGAAATAATATTGCCTCCATCAGATCCTGCATACATGACCTCACATCTGATCTCATTATTTCCAGGCTCTCTACACTAACTTGGGTTAGGGGCAAAACGATAACCACAGGGGTAACATCTCTAACAATGTCAGGGTATAAAGGAATTGCCTCAGCCACAGTCAGTTTTGATGAATGATTTAACTCTTCTTCTTTGAAAGCAGGTGAAAAATTTTGCTGAAATCTGTTTCCCTTGGGGCAGCGCTTTGCCTGCTCCATGTCATCAATTACACTCCTCATGTGATAAGGCTGAAGATATGGGAGCAGGAGCACTGTCCAGACCCAATTCCTCTTGCTCTTTGCACTGCATCGAACTAACTGGACCAATTTATTATATATTTTGGGAGTCGGAGTCGGTCCATTTGTGACGACTCCGACTCCTGCATAATAGTCACCGACTCCACGACTCCGACTCCACAGCCCTGAACACAACCTTTAGGCTATGTCTACACTGCATCAGACAAAAAATGGCCAAAAGTCTACGTTTATTTTTTTTTTCCCGGTGCACGACCACGGTATTTTTCAGTTTTGTGCAAAAACCGCGGTTGGTTCTCGTTTTTTTGTTGTCACCCATACACTTGATTGTATGGGAAGACGTCGAAAAAACTCAAAGTGCCGACGTATTACACAACATGTTGTATAAGACGCCAAAAGACAAGCGGAGAGAAAACGAGCTGTGGGGACTACAGGTTGTTTTTTCTATTAAAGTCTATAGGCAGGCTGAACGATCGTATTTTCAGCGGTAATATGATCGTTTTGCTATGCTGTGGAGACATAGCCTTAGACTTAATGGATGCAAAAGTTTCAAGCCCCTGGATCCATGGGGCTAACGGCACAATCAACTGTCCAAAGTACAGGAGACCGCATCTAGTGAGTTAGAGAATAAAAAAAAAAATCTTTTATTCCTCAAAAAAACACCCAAACTACAACATTTTGACCTAATAAGGTCTTTATCTAGCATGGTGTTTTTTTAGAGGAAGCATTTTTTATATTTGCTGTCTCCTATTTTTTGGAAAATTGATTTCACAGACAAGGGGATGCACGTTCCATTTGTAGTCTGGGAGGGTGGGGTCATACAGCGCCCCCTGCTAAGCACTGAAATATAGCACAATATACGCATGGATACAACAATATAGGATACACATAACTCGCTTCCGGGAATCCGGCAGCATGCGTTTGTTGTAGTGGAATTACAGGTTAATTGTATTTTTACACTAAATCAATGTGCTAGATCCTCCAGAGACAGAGAAGCTCCTTTTTTCCAAATTTTTTTTT